>RJWT010011531.1:0-23204 GCA_004365215.1 Cuniculus paca
AATGGCAAATAAATACATGAAAAAATGTTCAGTATCATTGGTCATTAGAGAAATGCAAATTAAAACAACTCTGAGATTTCATCTCACTCCAGAAAGAATGGCCAGGATCAAGAAAACCACCAATGATAAATGCTGGAGAGGCTGTGGGGAAAAAGGAACCCTTCTCCACTGTTGGTGGGAGTGCAGACTGGTGCAACCATTGTGGAGGTCAGTCTGGAGGTTTCTCAAAAAGCTAGGACTGGAGGTCCCATTTGACCCAGCTATTCCGCTTCTGGGCATATTCCCAGAAGAAGTGAAATCACCATACCACAGTGATGTATGTGCACCTATGTTTGTGGCAGCACAATTTGTAATAGCCAAATCTTGGAAACAACCCAAATACCCATCAATTGAGGAATGGTTAAAGATGTGGTACTTTTATACAATGGAGTACTATTCAGCTATAAAAAATGATCACATGGAGGCTTTTATAGGTAAATGGATGAGACTTGAGACCATGCTCATAAGTGAAATAAACCAAACACACATGTGTAAACACCGCATTGCCTCCCTAGTGTAAGAAACTGAAAGACTCAATAAGATACAAAATTCCTGATAAATATGGAGAAATGGTTCTGAAATCCAATGGTGCTTTTATTCTTGGATTTGATTGGTTTAAGACGCTTTCCTACTATTTGAGGGCAGTGAGTGAGAAGATAGGAACAGCTCTTTTGAAGGGTGGGACACTATAGTAGCCATTGCTCATTTCTTGTTATCCGACTTGAAGACCTGTGGTGCTATTCTCTTTTGTCTGGTTTTGTACTGCTTTGTTTTGTTTGAGTTTGTTGTCTGTAAATGTAGGAATGACCATTTTGAGGAAAGCAGGAGACACAAGGGTGACCATTGTTGATCTCCTGTTGTTATGTTTTGGGGGCCTGTGTGGCTTGCAGTGTTCTGCTTTGAAATGCTATATTATGTTTGACTCTATTCTGTTTTCTTTTGCTTTTTTCATTCTGTTTTGTTTTGTTTTGTCCTATTTCCTTTAAAATGGAAAGAAAAAAAAATTAAAAAAATGGGTGTTCTCAGTTCAGACCTACTCCAGAGTGGAGCACATGAAACAGATTTAACCAATGAAATATATGTACCTTTCAGATCTTACTGTCTGGAGTGGGCATTGTCTGATTCTGGGCCCATTAGATATAATTCTGAGACTTTCACTAGAGCAATCAGAAAAGATTCACTCATTCCCTTTCTGGTCAGGCTGCTGTGCTAGTCGAGTATAAGCCTAGAGATTTGGGGGTGGAAAAAGCCTGAATAGTAATGAAACCAATCCAAGGGAAGGCAGAGCCAAGCAAGACAAAGCTCCGATGAAATGATGTTTAATATCCGAAGTCGGATCTACCTCTTTCATATGTCAACAATACGGGTTTATGAATTCTCTTTTATTTTAACTTAAGTCAGTGTAAGTTGGGTTTTATCATTTGGAACTGAAAGAATCCTATCCAATAAAATACCTATCTCAAACAGTTGTTGAGGATCAAGCAAAATAATGAACAAATAGGGCGATAAAGAGCTTCCTTCTCCCAATTACCAATTTATAGGAATCAAAACAAACACAATTACATAAGAACTCAGAACACAATATAGTAAAGGATCAAACAACAAACCCCTGACTTAGCTGTGACCCCTTTTTTCAATAAACTGCTGAGGCATTCTAAAAGGAGGCTTAATTCGTGGAGCCAAATATTACTAGGCTTTAAATTATCTACAGTCAAGCCGATGAGTAGCACTTGCAAACGCTGGTATGTTTCATTTGCTATCATAGTTTTTAGGTGGCCAGGAATAAGGGTTTACATATAAAGGTTCCATAGGTTGACTTCATTTTATTACCAAGAGGCTGAAAGAAGGGATTTATAGAGTTAGTGAATTAAAACAAATGAACAGGGTTGGGATTAGTATGAATCAAGCCAGGCACTGTCTCTGAAGCAAAATTTTAGAGGCTGCCAAAAATTAAGTAATCAAGATAAATACATTTTAATGCAATATTTTAAAAAATCAAAATTTATGCCAAAAATCCATGATAAAGAAAATACCAGAATTTTAAATAAAGACAGGGTCAGCATAAATAGTCTTTTGTTTTGCCACAGGCTCCAGTGTGACTTGGCACGGCACTGCAAAATAAGAGTAAAATCTCTAAGCATAAGAAGCAGAGACATTATCTTCTGTTCAGAATCATCAAGGACTCACATGCACTCGAGAGGTAAACCTAGTTAAGAACACTGAATTGAATGCTAAGGAACTCAGGTTCCGGTTCCAGCTCTACTGGAACTAGAATGCAACACTGAATAAATTATCTGGCCTTTCTAATCTTACTTTTTCTAAATAAATTGAAAAGTCTCCCCTGAATCTAAAGTTCTCATTTATAAAACTGATTTCTTTTGATGTCTAAAAATAAATCACACCAAGTACGCTGTAATTCCATTCAGCATTTGTGTTATCTGGAGCTTATGAAATGACAAGATTTAACCATTCATGGCCACTAAGAAAATAACCCAGGTTGAGGATGCCATTTGATTACAAAATCCTACAAGGGGAAAGCCGGCAGCTTTCTGTTGTGGGTGTAGCATGGCATGGTTGATCTGTGTCTCTAAAAGTTGAAATAATTCACATGGCCACCCATTCACAAATCTATTGAAGCATAAAGTAATCAAGTTAATAAGTAACTGTTTAGAATTCCCAACAATTTCCAGAAAGAGAAAAAGAAAATTTCTAAAATCAACAATGAGAAGGTGACAAATATCTGGAACAAGAGTAAGAAAATAAACGTAATCTACTAACTCTTAAGAAATAGCATCATAAGTTAAAAGGGCTAAAAGCAGCAAGTGGCTTAAGAAACACTGAAATAGAATATAAATTTTGAATATGAAAAAACCACAGTTTCTGTGTTCAGGTCTAAGCATATAAATCTTTGTCAATTTTTTTTAACTGAACCCTAAGAAGCAAGGAATTTTCTATGCCTAAGAGATAAATGGGCTCAATAGCTGTTTAGAAAAACTTATCATGAAAAAAGGAGCTATGTGGGGTTTTTTAAATCAACATTTTGAAACTTTTTACATGCAAAATTTCAAACATAGATAAGGTAGATATAAAAGTATAAATGATTACACTCTTTACCAACTTCAAGAATTACCATTTCATAGCCAATGTTTTTGCATCTAAATTTTCCTATTTATTAAATGAACCAGTTTTTCCCTATTTATTAAATGAATCTTTTGGGAGCATTAGTTTCCTTGTTTGCAAAATGCAGGAAATTATACTAACCTCTTTGCCAACACTAAAAATTATGAAAAATAACCAAGTCCTAGGAAGCTTTTTGATGTTGTGGTATTTGAATTTAAAAAATAATGAGATAGAAAATAGAATCAACTTTTGTTTAAGTAAGTTTTCCTTCTAAACAATACAAAGTGCTATGAAAGAGTTTATCTTTCATTCTTCCAGCAACCCTGTGTGGCCAATGAAAGTATTATTATTCACCTTTAGCATGTACAAAATATAAAGACAAAGGAAATTATTCAAGTCCAATCAAAGAAAAAACAATAGTAAGGACAACACTAAATCCACATTTTCTGACTCGCCGTTTTGTCATTATACTATGCCATTTCCATTGTTATTATATTTGTACATGAAAATTATTGCTTCACTAAAAATGGACTTACACTCTATTAAGGAGTTTAATACACTTAAAAGAGTGTTACATAATACACAGGCATTCAAATTATTAACTGACTGACTTTAAAGTTCACTTTGTAGATACATTCAAGGACACTTTAGTTGATTTGGCTTACCTAGCAAGAAGTAAAGGAAGAAAGTTAAATACACCATGGTTCACTGGAATTGAACAAGTTATAGCTTGGCTTTTCATAGGTTTGAAATCTAAATCATTTACTTGGCAGATGCAAAAATTACTTCAGTATTATACTTAAGAATTATACCATTTGGGCCTAGTCCATAGGGCCACAGGCATGGATGATGCAACTTCCAACTCATTTACAAGGTATTTTTATAGCACTTACCAAGTCATTATAACTTTGTATACTTAAGCCTATTTTCCTTCCGATCCATACAATGGTCCTTGTTCGCTGAAGTTAGTCAAGGCAGGTTGCAATTGGGTGGGAGAAAGGAAAAAGGGCCATGGAAAGGTGTAGTTAAGCATAGTCTGCCATGAGCTAGTCTTCCTGAATGCTGCCTATTATTCAGTCCATGGGATGCATCAGGTGAAAGCTCTTTTTCTTCCTCTTGCTTCAAGAATAGTCAGGTGTGACTTGAGTACTGTTTTCTAAGACCATCACAGATAAATCATAACTTCTAAGACACTCAAATGAATAGTTTAAAAGTTTGCACATAAAGTTGATTATTCTTGGTGATTTCTGTCTGACTCACAAGCTAACACCTAACTCATTGGCCATGCTACCAAATATAAACAAGTCAATAAACAAAAAATAGGTTTAAATAATAATTTTTAAAAACAAGATTTTATTGCTATTGTTTTTATTCAGGATACAGAGCTGGATTCCATAAAAAGTATGGATTGCTGCTTCTACAATAAGATAGAGAATGGAATTAGAATGCACAAGTTGAGCATCTCTAATTAGAAAATCCAAAATCTGAAACTTTTTGAAGACCAACATGATGCTCTAAGTAGAAAATTCTATGCCTGATCTCATGTGATGGGCTGTAGTAAAAATTCAAGTGCACTAAATGTACTGATAAAATTACCTTCAGGCTACATACATAAGGTGTATATGAAGCATACATGTACTTCATGTTTAGACTTGAGTCTTTCTGACAGTTCATTTTGTAAACTTGATTAGATTGGGAAACACTTAAGAAATTAGTAAAGGACACTTTTGGATGTGTGTGTGTGAAGGTGTCTCCAGAGATAATTGGCATGTGGGACAGCAAATTGATGGGAGAGACCCACCCTGAATGTGGGTATACCATCCAATAGGGCAGTGGCCCAGATGGCACAAAAGCAGAAGGAAGCCTGCTAGAACATACTCTTGCTTGTCCTGCTTCCTGCTTGCCATGAGATGACCAGCTCTTGTCTACTACGCTCTTCTGCAATGTTTCTGTCATGCCATAGCTGTAAAATCAGTGCAGCCAGCTCACCATGGACTGATACTCTGAAACCATGAGCTAGAATAAACTTTTCCTCCTGTAAGTTGACTTTCTCAGGTATTGTCACAGTGACCAAAACTTGACTAACATAGTCCCATCCCCCAAGATACCTCATTATATATTTGCAAATATTCCAAAAATTTTTAAAAATCTGAAATTGGAAACACTTTTGGTCCCAAGAATTTTGAATAGTAGAAAGGACAGTGACTTGACAGTTAAGCAAGATAGGTCCTCATCTATCTATACTAAGTAGCTCTATTGGACTAAGCTGATAAAGTTTGGGACAACAGTTTTCTTATCTAGCCAATGAAATACAGGATTCAAAAGAGTTCTAAGATTATATTTAGTTCCATGTTGTATCTCCATTTTTTTTTTTGGTCAATTTGTTTTGAAGCAGGATTTTGCTGAGGTCTGGCTGACTTGAAGTCACTGTGTAACTCAGGCTGACCTCAAACTTGCAGCAACCCACCTGCCTTAGTCTCCTGAGTGCTGGGATGACAGGCATGCACCACCTTGCCTGGCTGTGTCTCCATTTTTCATATTGCTATCACTTTCCTATAACATGCTTCAAAAATATTAATAATCCCTCTATTAATTGACTTACTGTAAAACTTGAAATCCATAGCACAGAAAAAGAAGCAATTACATTAAATAAACTTTTAGCAGCACCTTTTTGTGGGTATAGGTCAAAAATCATAATAAGAAAAATAAGACTTTTCTAGTTCCTCTCTATATCTCACCTAATCAGCCAAGGTATTTTCAGAGGTTCAGAAAGAGTCATTTATAGAAGAATAACATATAGAGCATTTGACCTATAATGAATGCAAGATAAATATCTGAATATCTATCAACCTATCCAATATTACTACCAAAAGTCAATTTTTATAAATTACAGCACCCTCTTTGAATTAAAGAAATGAATGGAACCAGATTGAGGACCTAAAATTACCCAAAAAAAGTTTATACTTTTATGTAAAAGATTCAAAATCCTGCCAGAAGAAAGAAAAAAAAAAAAACTAAACATGTTACTAAAGTTTGTATTTTCAAACTGTCAAAAACATAGCTGAGTGCACTGTTATTAATTAAAGGAAACTTGTAATTAATTATAGCTCAATCATGTTTTATATGTTCCTAAATACTTCACAAATAAATGTCACTTAGTATACAGTAATCCATTATAATGAAATACGAATTACCATAGGCTATATACTAAAATAAAACATTAAGCCTCCTGAGAATATTGCACGTACAACTCAATTAGTAAAGCAAGACTAAGCAGGGCAAGATATGCTGATATGACCTATATATAGGCTGAGGTAGTTTTTCACAAAGTGCTTTCTTAACTTAAAAGGAGGGATCCTCCAGAAAGCCAGTAACTAGATAAAAGGGAGACCAATATTCCGCACAAAGACTAGAAAAACTCAGAGTACTATACCAGTAAAATATTCCGGAATTTTAAAACTTGAAATACAAAAGCCTTTCCCTGTGGAGATGAATTTTTCTTCTGGAAAGGCTCTGTCAATATCACCAACCTCAGACCCTTGGCTCACAAAAAAAATGTGATGATGCAGGAAACAGTTTGGAAACAAACAAATAAACAAAACATTCTCTCTTCCTGGAACAAGTGCTGTTCCAACAGATAAAGGAAAGCAAACTACATGCTAGGGTTTAATTTTAACTGTTCCATTTCAATTCAACACCCCTTCTAAGAAGACAGGAGATATTATTGCAATGCACTATCTAGTTCTTATTTCACTAAATTCTATTAAAAAGAACTCGAATACCAATTAGTCACATAAACTGCTCAAATAAGCTCCAAACATTTGTGTATTACTAGTCAAACTTAGAAGTGTCTATTTTGCACTAAGGTCCTAGTTAATCAGAAATTCATACTTACAAATTGCAAAAATAAATAAATAAATAAATAAAGTTTGTATATTGCATCCTGGATTCACATTTGCATTTTTGTCATTTCTGTGTAAGAATTTTTGTGCTTTTCAAAATGACTCTTTGTAAAATGATAAAGCAGTTGTAGTAAATACCTTACCACAATCTAGGTGGATCTTGCAAACAATTATTGACTTGGCTGACATTACAGAAACTGTACGAACAGAAATGAGATGACATATTTCTTTAGCTTTTTTCTCTTTTTCTTGCTTTTCTTTGTGCCAAAAATCATTTGGTTCCCCAGTGAAGCCCAAATAACAAGGCAAAAAAATAAGTACAAACAAAATCTCACAGATATTTACTGTTTTTAAAGACATTAACATGACATCATATTATAATATGAACCAATTCCCTTTGCATCATTTTCTTTTTGCATAACATGTTCAATGAAATTTTATCAATCTAATAGCTTATGCGAGTTTCCCCTTCCAAAACTCAATATTCTAGCCATTGATGTGGCCAATAATGTGTGCAGGAAAATTTGTTATGCAAAAGTTCGTGAAGGACGTGAGTGGGTGGAAGAATATATAATGATAATTCTAAAATCAATCCTCTTTCCTTACTCCTGATTTATGATGAAACGTGATGCCTTCATCAGAAACTTCCTGTTTAGCTACTGGTTATTTCTATAACCACCATTGAAACCTTAAAAGAAGATCCCTCAAGAACTTTGGTTCTGATCAAGATAGAGTAATAGGAACAAAACAGACCCTCCTACCTTAAATAACAAAAATATTTTTTAAAGAATCAAAACATATGAAACATTTTCAAGACACTAGCACTGGGTCCTTATCTCCTGTCAGGGCCTATTTTGAGAATGGAGAATAATTCATTGTTTTAAAAAAATAGTACTCGTCCTAACAAAATCCTAAAAGCAAGATGTTTCCAGGTAATTTAATTGCATCCCAAAACAAAGCTTAAGAGTTATAGGAATAAAAATATCTAGAATGCAAGAAGGTAAAATTCACAATATCTGGTGTTCAAAAGACATACAAAATAAAAATCAGGAAAATATGACCTATAATTAGAAAAGTCAATTAACTGAAAGGCTCAGAACCGATACTGATGTTAGAATTAGCAGGTAAGATGCTTTCTATGTTTTAAAAAGGAAACAAAAGCCGGGCTTCGTGGCACATGCCTGTAATCCCAGCACTTAGGAGGCTGAGACAGGAGTTCAAGACCAGCCTGGGCTACAAAGTGAGCTCAAGGCCAGTCTGAATGGCAGAGCGAGACCCTGTCTCAAAAAGACAAGGACTAGGGATTTAGTTCAGTGGCTAAACACCTGCCTGGCAAGCGCAAGGTGGAGTTCAATCCCTAGTGCCACAAAAAAAAAAAAAGGAAATAAAGTATGATATTATGAATCATAGCTTTATTGTCAAACAAAGATTTTTTTTCACATGTTGGAAAAAGAAGAAAACAATAGAAGAATATATTAACGAGATACTAATTTCCAATTTCATTTAGAATCCAATTATTAAGGCCTCACTGTTCAATTATGATAGAAGCAAGCCCTGTATATACAGTCCAGTATAAGTTCCAGGCATATCTTTCTACAAGAAGTTTTAGGGAGACAGAATCTAACCAACAAATAGGAATCTGAAATGACACACAAAGTCTCTTGATACTAGCAAACAGTGCCAATGTTGGCAGTTGGAACTTCTGAGCATAGCTCAAAAACTGACAGAAAATAGCCCTAATGCAGCCTGAGCTGTCAGTCTTTGGAGAAGCATCTGACAGGGATTAGTAGTGCCACTGCCTATGTCCTCAATGTCAAAATATTGGGTTTATATGTATTTTGGAGTCTAGTAGTCAGGGTTGATAATTAACATAAGTAGTCTGATATGGTATGATGCATTTTTTTGTGGAGAAGGGGATTACACTCCAAGTTCTTATCACAGTTAAACATGTCACTCATGTAGCAAATTATGTAAGTCTTTGAAATCATTTGAAAACTACATAACACAATGACATTGAAATAGTTACAACTATGGTCCATATATTTGAAAAATTAAGCAGAAATACAAAGCTTCAAAATCAAACTTCTTGTAAAAAAACTACTAGATGGTGGTTTGAAACTACTAATGATAGTCTAGACACTGCAGAAGAAATGACTGGTGAATGTGAACATATAACGATGGAAACTATTCAAATTACACATACAGAGAAAATGGCAACAAAAAATAAAAGACCATCAGTGAGCTCTGGGACAACTTTGTTGGCTTTATATCTGTGTAGGAAGAATCCACAAAGGAAAGGAGGTAGCAAAAAAAGAAACATATTTGAAAAAATAGTGGCTGAGATTTTTCCAAAATTGATGCAAATAATAAACATACATAACAAAAAAAAAGTTCAATAAAACCTCAAACATAAAGGATAAAAAAAGTCACACAAAGATACATCATAATTAAATTGTTCAAAAACCAGTGAAAAATACCAAAATCTTAAAAGCAATAAGAAAAAACCCATATTATATACAGAGCAACAAAGTAAAAAAGACTGTAATTTCTAGTTGGAAACAATAAAAGTGAAAATATAGTGGAGGAAAAAAATTTTTTCAATGGAAGAACTTCCTATCAATTTAGAATTCTATAGTTGCCAAGAATATCTCAAAAACATAGATAAAATAAAGACCTCTCAGACTTACAAAAGGTAAAATAGTTCATCACCAGTGAACCTACACCACAGGAAATCACAAGGTAAATCCTTCTGGTAAATTCATCTGATTCAGAAAGCTGGTAGAAATATGAGTCAATATAAAGGAATTAAAATCACTGGAAATGGTAACTACTGAATATTTTTTCCGATTATCTAAATATACTTTAAAGATAGTTAGCTGCTTAAACAAAGCTATACTTTGGTATTTGTAATTCATGTATACTTACCTGTAAATAAAATACAAGACAACTACCATAAGGGTAACGTGTAAGGTGGTTTTTTGTTTCTTTGTTTGTTTTTGGGTATTTTTTTGGGAGGGGATTGTTTTTGTTTATTGTTTTTTGAGCCAGGGCCTTGCTGTGTAGTTCAGGTTAGTCTTGAATTCACTATGCAGCCCAGGCAGGCCTCGAACTCCCAGTGATCCTTCTTTCTCAGCTTCCCGAGTGCTGGGATTATAGGCATGTGCCTCCATGCCTAGCTCAAAATTCTTATACTATACTGTATATGGCATAATGTCACTCAAAAGCATATACTAAAACCCCTAAAGCAACCACAAAAATAACTTATTTATTATCATTATTTTTTTTTTGCAGCACTGGGGATTGAACTCATGACCTCGCACTTGCCAGGCAGACACTAAGGCCACTGAGCTAGATCCCTGGCCCAACACAAAAATAATTGAAAAATTATTGCTAGTAAGACAACAAGAGGTAAAATAGAATCATAAAAATATTTAACTCAAAAGAAGGCAAGATAAAGATTAATGTACATAATCAGTTGCTTCTTTATACACTAGCAATGAACAATTGGAACTTGCAATTAAATATACAACACCATCTGCACCAACATCAGTAAAAGTGAAATTCTTAGGTACAAACCTAAAAAAATAGGTACTGTACAAGATCTATATGAGATAACACAAAATTCTAATAAAAAGTTTTAAATAAATCAAGAACTATTCCATATTCATGGATAGGAAAACCCAATATTATTAGGATATCATTTCTTCATCTATAAATTTGATGTGATGTCAATCAAAATCACAAAAAGTCATTTTATGGATAGATAGGGACAAATTAATTCTAAAGTTTATACAGAAAGAAAAAAGATTGAAGTTAGCCAACATGATATTCAGGAAGAAATACAAAACTGAAGGAATGAAATTATCTGACCTGAAAACTTACTATACAGCAACCAATAATCAAGACAGTGTGGTGGCATTGATGAAAGAAAGAAAACAACTCTTTCAAGAGAATAAAACGGATCCCAGAAATGGACTCATAAAATATTTAACTAAACTTTTACAAAGAAGCAAAGACAATTTAACAGAGAAAGAGTCCTGCCAACAAATGGTGTGGGTAGTCATCCACATGGGGAAAAATACGAATCTAGACACTGACCTTATGCCTTTCACAAAAATAACTCAAGTGAATCACAGAACTAAAATAAAACACAAAAAACTCTAGAAGATAACAAAGGAAAAACCTAGGTGACCTTGAAACTGGCAATGAGTTTTTGGATACAGTATCAAAAGCGCAATCACAAAACGATAACAACAAAAATCTGGTAGATTGAACCTCATTGAAATTTAAAAATTGTTCTCTACAAAAGACGGTGTAAAGTCACAAACTAGAAGAAAATCCTTGCAAGACACATATCTGATGAAGGACTTGTATCCAAAATATACAGAAGATTCTTAAAACTCAACAATGAGAAGCAACTCTTTTAAAAATTAGGTAAACTATCTGAACAGACACCCTATCAAAGAAGATACAGAGATAACAAATGTGTACATAAAAAGATGTATAACATCCTATATGGATAGGGAATTGCAATTTAAAATAAGAAACTCTAAATATCCATTAAATGGCCAAAATCTAAAGCAATGAGATTATCAAACATTGGTGAGGATGTGGAGCAGTAGGAACTCTGACTCATTGCTACTGGGAATGCAAAGGTAGTTTCTTCCAAAGCTGAACCTATCAATCCCTGGACCTAGCCATTCTACTTCTATGTATTTTATCTAAGAGAAAAGAAAGCAAACCTCTATTCCATTGTAGGAGACAATATGAGCGACTCCCCTTGAATGCAGAACAATTACTACAACATTAGTTATATCAAGTCTTATTTCCATATCCTGATATGTACAGAGTGGGCTATGCTGTTCCCTTCTCCCTTCAATTAGCCCTAAGTATGCAAATAAGGCTAGCCGAGGTACTGGTATGTAATCCCAGAGGCCAACCTGACAGCTTCCTGTTTGCTCACATAGTGCTCTCTGTAAAAGGTTGAACTGTGGCTGGACAGTAGAGCCACTCATCTCCAGGAACGTCAGCTGGCTATGAACCTCAAAGTAAGAGGCTATGAGTCCCCAGGGCATAAAGGTTTACATATCTGAAACTAAAGCAACAGCCTCCTAAATTCATTCATATGCTGTCCCAGTCAAATTACGCAGACTGGTCTTTCTGCATATCTCCTTGTATATTACTAAGATGCTTTTCTCCTCACCTGGATAGTCAGCTCAAATTACTCACATAGTTCCTGCCATCTTCCCTGTGACTCATCCTAAACCCACTCCCTTCTTCACAAAATAATAAATTCTGGGAGAGGCCTTGGATCAAGGTCTTTGTCTGTATATCCTCGCCAAGATCGGGTTTAGGACCCCTTGGCTGCCAATAACTTTGAATATGTCTTAGTGTCTTTACTCTCACCATGGGTTGCATTGGAGGTGGCAGACTGGAATTAACTTGCCAGGATTCCAATAATGTTTCAATGGGATTATAAATACAACTTTCTGAATTGTGAGGAAGATTAGAAAAGGGATTACAATACTTGGATTACAGTACTCAATATTCGGATTACAATATTCCATAATTTGAAGTCAAATGTTGACAGTGGTTTTACTTGCAACAACCATAAACTGGAAAGGATCCCACAGGTCTATCAACAGATGAATGGATAAGCAAAGGTGATATAGCAGTATCTATATTCTTATATATCTATTATTTATGCTGCACTACTGGTAATAAAAAGGAATGAAATACCAACACATGCAACAAAATGAATCTCAAAGTAAGGAAGCTGAATTTAAAAGCTGGGGCAAAAGAGTTTCAACTATATGGTTCCATTTATGTAAAAATCTACAAAATGCTATATAATCTGTAAAACCGAAGAATGAATTTTAGGAACAACGGAGGTTATGAGCAGAATATATTTATTGAGAGAAAGAAAGCTTCTGTCTGAGGAAGAAATAGAAGGGGTTGTCCGAAAATGCTCAAGTGGGTTGCTCAAATGCTCAAAATGCTCAAATGTCCCAAGTGGGTTGCCCAAAAATGCTACATAATCTGTAATTGCAAAAGTAGATCAATTGTTTGTTTCAGCGGGTAAGGTGGGGAAAGGGTTGCAGATACAGATTACAAAGATTATGTACAAACTTTTGGAATGGTGGATACATTTATTAACTTCAGTATGGGGATGAACTAATGAGTATATATTTGCATGAATTTTTTTTTTGGTGCATACTCTATTTGATTCTTTAATCACAGTACTGTAGTTCCTTTTTACTCCTTTTATGAAGAGTAAATCTCTTTTCATAAGAGTCAGTTGTATAAAACATAAAGAACTATTCTTCATTCATCATTAAATTGAAAATACTTATTGAAAACTACTACATGTAAGTCAGTGAGCTAGGCACCACTGGGTGCTACCGGATTGTATGTCAGATTACAAGGGATAACACTGATGAAGATTAAATGTAATAGCAGATGTCACATAATCTTCTCATGTATTAAACTGTAATATCTGTATCCATATCTATATCTATATATATATATTTTGTCTTTTTGACACAGGGTCTCACTATGCCTTTCAGGCTGGCCTTGAGCTCACTTCATAGCCCAGGCTGGTCTCAAACTCACAATGATCCTCCTGCCTCGGCCTCGCAAGTGCTGGGATTACAGGCGTGCACCACAACACTCAGCAGTTAAACTGTAATATATTAAATCACAATAGAAGGACTTGAGATTAGGAAAGAGCTAATTTTAAAAAGACTTTAGGCCATATTTACTAATAGTATGTTTTCTGTATGAAAATTACAGAAATGCACAGCCTCACTGAATTTCTTCCAGATTTATAGCTTTCTAAAAGTTACCAACTTTGGCACCTTCCCCTCAAGGGCCAGAAATCTCTGGTTGTTAATGTCCCAAGTGGAATAAGACTCCTGAAGAAATCCTTTGTCCCTCCAACTACTTCAGTGATGTTCTAAGTGATGAGTCTCCATGCTTGCCAAATTCCTTTGATCCCATCTGGATGAACTCAAAATACAGCCAAATAGGTCCTTCTACTTCCTAGACATATGTGATTATCCAATATTTCTCGAAATTCCCACCTGTGTTTCTCCTTAAGAAAGCACTGGCCTAAATTTCCTAACCTAATATATGACATTAGGTATGAAGAGCCACAAAGAACATCCATCCCACTCTCCATCACTGCTACATTTTCACCAAAGTAAAAAATCAATTTAAAAAAGTCCTAATAGCAGTTATAGTTTTTACTCATCTAAGCATATTTATGGACCATAATATAAGCATTTGAAAGTCTCCTGACTTTGAAGTTAGAACTTTCATAAAGAATATCTACTATGTGATAAGCATATTAATCTTCTCTCTCCTCTCCTCTCTCTTTCAGAAACGAGGTCTCACTGTATTGCCCAAACTGCCCCAAGTTCCCGGGCTCAAGTGATCCTCCTATCCCAGCTTCCCAAGTAGCTGGGGACAATGAGTACAAACTATAGGAGTAGCTAGCAGCACTTAACTGTTGTCTAAATCTGTGCCACACCTGTTTCTTTTAAGCTCTGTTTTCTCTTAAGAAGAGGAAGAGGAGGAAGAGAAGGAGGAGGAGGAGGAGGTGGTGGTTGTGGTAGTAGTAAAATTCTTTCTGTCTAATTTCTTAAGGTCCTTTTCTCTACTTCAAGTTTAAGTGCATTCCAGATAGGCAACAACATCCAGGCAATTTGAGAGGCCCTCAACAGAAATTCCCCTGAATCTCCTCTTCTGAAGCTTCCAAATTTTCTTTTCTTGTTTCTGGTCTCTGCTAATACAGCACCAGCTTAAGTTTTGTTTTCTAACTCCTTCTTCCTGCTTTCTTTCAACAGAGTGGTACTGGGCTCCTTTTTGTTGAATGTAACTGTCACCTATACTCCAAACAGGGAGATACAATTTTACATTGAGCTGTTCCTAAGTTCAGTAAGTGTCAGAATTATATTAAATATCTCAGACTTCTCAAAATGTGAAAACATTCTATACAGATTATATTTCAAGATTTATACCCTAGTGTTCAGCTAAATGAAAAGCAGAGGACAAACATAAGGATACTCCAGATGTCTTTTTTTTGGGTGAGTTCAACTTGTACAAAAGGTTTTGGACAAGATGCATTGCAGCTAAGTACAGATGAAAACCATAAAAAAAGGGAAATCATAGTCATGGTATAAATAATTTCAGGAATTTATTTCCAGACAACTCATTCCATTCATACACTAATACTGATTTTAGAAAATACTATTGAATAAAAATGTCAGATGATCCAACAATAATATATCTATTTAAAAGTATTATTTAAATCATCAGATTTTATAATAAGTATCTTTTGAACATAATACATAAATACAGGTACTTTATGTAGGCTATATAATTTAATACAATAACCCTAAAGTATTATTATTCTCACATTACAGAGGAAGAAACCAAGTCACAAAAGTATTAGTTACTTGCCTAATTTACCCTGCCAGTGGGTTACAGAACAAGGTGTTCAACTCCAAATCTGTCTGTTCACTATTCAGTGGGATGTACACTCTGTCAGTTTCGGGAGTTGTCACCTAGTGCTTTAGAAACTTCTTGACACATGGAGCGTGGAGGTACAGTAGAGAAACCCTACACCAAGGTCACGAGGATTATGAGCCCAGGATCTGGCAGGTATGTGATCTTCACCTAAACTGTCCCTTTTGTTGGCTCTCATTTTCTCATCTCTAACATGAGGAGTTAGATTGCTAAAATCTAAGGGCCCTTCTAGCTGTAACATTTTACCATACTAGAATTGTATAAATCATAGACAATGGAATAGAGGAAAGGAAAGGAAAAGAAAGTTTAGGCTTTGGAAACAGTAAATCCAAACTAGAAGGCAGAAATGAAAGAAAAATGGCTTTGTTACACTGTATAACCAATATGAATACAAAGACTTTATATAATACATCTAAAGTTAAGCAAGATCCTATCATTAAAGCATTTTACCAAATAGGTTTGTCTCTGAATTTAACATCAAGTAATATTTTAATTAAATAAAATACAAAGTACATATAGACATAAAAAAAAATCACACAAACCCCAATGTAGACAGACTCAGAGTGTTTATTTTTCTTAAAAAAAAGAGAAGTAGACGCTGGTGCTGTTAGATATAGGACAAGAGAGTTAATGGAGTTTCTCCAAAGAGTAGAAGAGAAGAACAACCCATTGTATCTACAAAAGTTCTACTTATTAACAAAGGACAATGCTATGCTACGAAACACTGGCTGTGTGGGCCTAGTGCTTTGTTTTGCTTTCAATATTCAGGTCAGCAGAGTCATTCTGTGGATGTTGAAATAATTTAAAATCTTCATAACACATGGCCTCTCCTTAGATTCAGCCAATACCCTTCAGTCATATTTTCTGACACCACCTTGGTTTTCTAAATGATGAGAAGTAAGTGCCTCTTTGCACAGCTGCAGTCACTAAGATCCAATAGGAGATACATGCAGACAAGTTTCTTGGGAAAACATTATAGGGCAGAGGTGAGGACACTACAAGGACTGGGGCTGGACAGACAACAAATGACCAAGAGTTCTTTGGGCCTTGGGAGAGTTGGTGGTTGAAACAGATTATCAAAACTGAGAAGGGGTCAAGTTTCTAAACTTGACAGTGTAGATAGACTCTGATTATCCTTTCTAAGCTCTCTCAATAAATAAATATGTTTTAAGTGGATGAAAAAAGGATGAGTATTCTGGCAATAAGAACCTAAGACAAACCAAATCTTCCACAGGATGTTCCAGAACAAAAAATGCTGAGGAATGTAGAGGGTAGGGGGAACTTCCCAAAGAGAAAGGGAGGAGGAAAAATTAAAGCCATCAGTCCTAGTGTTTGCGCAGGAAGGGGAGTGAGAGCACTGTTTGGACTGCCTATAAACCAGACCGAAGTGACTGTCGGTTCTGACAGAATCAACACACCTTTACACTGCTCCACTTCCCATGCCTTCTGGAGACTGCCGCTGGTTCCCAGAACCCCAAGAAAGCAACAGCCAGAACATAGTGACAGCTGGAAGGAAGGGGATTAGGCAAGGACTTGGCATAAATAGAAGTGTAGCCAAAAGACACAAATTGAGGGAGAGAGACAATTTTCCTATGTGGTTTGTGTGTGGTGTGGGGGGAGCTCAAAATAAGAGCTAGCCAGAGGTCTGGGCCTTGATGGCCTGAACGATTTGGCAGGCTCAGCCTTTCTCATGACAGGCAAGCCAGGAAATGAAGCTTTCAGCTGTCTGTTTCAATGTTTTGCTCACTGTCACCATTTTCAAGTTCGGCCCCTGGCCTATTTGTATTTTTTTCTTCTTTGGGGATTAACACATCAGTGTGCTCAAAATCCATTTTGGTTGCTCAGGACTTTGCTGTGCATCGTTTCCTCGCACTCTGTGTTTGTCGACTAGGGACTCCAAGAACATGAAATTCATGACAGAGTATGAAATGAGCTATAGAATTAGATGATCTGTAAGGGACTGCAGAGACCACTGAATCCAGCCTCATTTTACAGATGGGGAAATGAATAGGAGCCCTGGGGAAAAAAGCAGTTTGCTGAAATTCTACTAATATTTAGAGGGGAACAAGTTGATTCAAATACCCAGCTCTCCCATTCCTATCTGGCAGCACCTGTTTACTAAAATCACAGTGGCCCTTCAGGGACTCCATCTATGACAACATAAAAATCCACTACCAACCCTTTTAAAAAGAGAGTTTGAGCAGAATTATGGTGTTCTCTCTCTCTTGTCTCTCTCCTTTCTGATCAACAATTTCCACATAATTTTTGATGAGTAATTATCCAAAATGTTTGTTTATCCAAAAAAGAAATAAAGCTGGAAACATACTTGTATAACTAAAAAGTACTCAGAGAAAAACTACGAAAACAAATGCAGAACCATTGCTAAAACCAAGCAAAATGCATGTCTTTTAAAACTAGCTTCATAAAACTTAAAATTTTTTACTTTATCACAAGGAATTCCTTCTTGTATTGAATTATAAGACAGTGCTGTTACTGAAATAAACTATACTCTCAGTTTGTCCTGTCACATTGATTTAAATAGCAGCAGTTAATTTTAGGCCTTGAAAAAATCTTTTAAATGACATTGGCAGGTATTAAAAATAAAATATTTCTAATGCAAGAAAAATATTTTAAAGTAAGAGTTTTGTTTTTTGTTTTTTGAGACAGGGTCTCACTATGTGGTTCAAGCTAGCTTTGAGGTAACTATGTAGACCAGGCTGGCCTAGAACCCGTAGAGATCCTTCTGCCTCAGCCTCCTGAGTACTGGGATTATAGGCATGCACCACCATGCCCAGCTGTAAGAGAATATTTTTATTTAAATGTAAATAAGAAAAAAACCTAATAAAATGCTACTCATGACAAGATGCAAATTATATTATAAAAATTATTTTACAGTTTATTTTTACCAATGAAAATAACTTCTGATATCAGGAAAAGTCATATACTCAGAAATAAGTAACCGCTAAAGAGCTTAAGAAATTTCAACTCTGAAATGGAGTTCATGAATGTGAAGGAATATGTAGATGTATATCTGTCTGCATGCAAGGTCATAAAAATGTAGTCCATCTTCTTTTCTCAAACTTTTTCTTTTTACTCCAAAAGAAAATTATTTTTTTTAGAACTACAGAAACCATGGTATATAATATTAAATAAAACAGTAACACTTCCTTAACTAATTAAATATCTGCTTTCCTTCTTTCTGTACATTTCAACTTATTCTTTTAACATCTTGATGATGCCCAACAGCAGTCCCTCTATCCACAGTTCTGCCTTCCACTGATTCAGTCTGAAAATATTACATGGAAAGTTCCAAAAATGATTCATATTTTTAAACAGATTTCATTATATAATGTTATAGTTGTACTATTTATTATTGTTGCTACAAATCTCTTACTATGGCTAAATAAATATCATAGGTATGTACAGGAAAAAAACATAGCATACATAAGATTTAGTACTATGCGTGGTTTCGGGCATCAGAAGATATAAAGGAACCCAGAGTTAACTCAGGGAAGCCGAATGTGAATGAATCAATGTAGGGTAGTAAATCTAGTGACAGAGGATACAGCCAAAGCATGTGGGAGGGGCACTAGGGCAGCCTGGGAAGATCAAAGAAGACAAACTGACAAAGGTGACTCTGGAATTCAAGGATAAGCAACGATTAGGTGAACAATAAAGAAGTTGTCCCAAGCTGGAATGGGAGCTCAGATAGAACATTTGGCCTACCATGTACAAGGCCCTGAGTCCAATCCCCAGCAGCACAAAATAGATAAGATATAGATAGAGACCCATTTCTGCAATTCTTTGTTTTCTCATATAACACACTTATTTTTGTTAAAAATTTTGAACACGCTGATTTCATATGAGAATTTGATCTATTTCATAAAACTTTACAAAGAAAAGTATTATTTTAGTTATATCAAAATAAGGTTAAGAAAAACTAGGACACATTAACTACCAAAAGACAAAGACTTAGAATAAACCAAGTAGTAACGATAATATAAAAGCCAAACATCAGAGAACATGGAAACTTTTCAAGAGTTGTTATGGGAGCTTCGTTCACCCATGTTTATACAGAACTCTATCTCTTTACAAGGCACTGTGCTAGGTGCAATAGCAAACACAGTAATAAGTAAGCTGACTTCTCTTGTCAAGAAATTCATCATCGCCCAAACACGCCTATTCCTTCCCAGGGAGAAAGAAAGGTCTAGAGCAGCAGTTTTCAAAACGTTTAGACTTGAGGCCCTTTTATACTCTTAAAATGAACTGAGATCTACAAAACTTTTATTTATGAGAGTTATGTCTACCACATAAGATATTAAAACTTACGAGTTTTTAAGGCATTTACTTAATTCATTCAAAGTAACACTAATAAACCCATCACATTATCAGTAACATATTTTCAAAGGAAATAGCTATGTTTTCTAAAACAAAAAAAAAGTAGCACTGTTTTACATTCTTGCAAATCTCTTTAATGTCTGGCTTAATAATAATTGGATTCTGATGCTTGTTTCTGCATTCAAGGTGTTACAATGGTATATGCAGTGGTAAGAGAGTAAGAATGGAAAAGGTAAGTAATGTCTTAGGATGATAATAAAAATAGTTTGACCTCACAGGTCTTGGTGAGCTCCAGGGACCCAAGACCACATTTTAAGAATCACTGGTCCATAGCAATAAAAGTAATGTTTAAAACTGGGTACATTAGAGTATAAATTCAAGTATACTTTACCTGCAATTTGAACTTAGGGAAATCTTGCAGTGACAAGCTCATGACCAAGTCCTCTAAGAGTGAACTTGTTTTTTGTTTCTTTTTGTAACAAAGTCAACCCAGGTCGTATGAATGGGTCCACTCTTTGGCACTGTGACAATTGCCTCCTCAAGGTTTGGGTTGGTGGGTCCTGGCACAATGATGAGGGTAACTGTATGCCCTATTTGCTTCACACAGCCCCAGTGTGCTCTTTTTAAGAGAGAGAGCTTGCTAATAGATCCCCTTTGCTCTTTAAAGTACCCCATTTTGGTAATAAATTATATGGTTACCTTGACAATGCCTTTTAAAAGGTAGGCTAACAAAATTCTGCTCCTTCTCACTATGTGGGCAGGTCTAAATGAAGCCATGCTGGGTTTGGTTTACATAGTAATGTTCTGCTAATATCATCTATGAATCAGCCAATTCTGGTAGAAAATTTCTTCTGAACACTTGATTTTGTCTTCCCACGTTGATAACAATCATCCTTAACAATTCTACACGGCAGTATGTGCCATTTGTCCTGGTACTCTAGTGTAGAGTTAGAATTTGAACTGTAGGATGCCACTTTGCCTAGTTGATTCAAATTGGTTGTAATGTAACCTATAGATTAAGGGCTAGCAATTAACCAGATTGGTTTAACCACTAGTCTAATAAAACACTAGCCAAAACCTAGCACATCAATTTACCTCATCACCAGAAATTGAAGCAACACAGCAAGACAAGAGACTTCTTTGAAAAGTATTACAACCTACCAGGCCTATGAGTATAGCAGGGGTACGAAGAGGACTGGAAAAGAAGTGCTGTAAATTCTGATTTGTGAACTCTGAAACTGACGTGAATTTGGCTTTGCATCCACAAGTGGCAAAGAAACTTCAGCAGTTATCCAATGCTTTTAGAGAGTAGGGTAAAATTATAAGAACATTTTTATGAGTTGTGGCTGGCAAGCCCTGGCCTGTTAAAACTCTTTAAAAACCAATGCCTTGGCGGAGGTAACATTTACTGTTTACTGTAGCTCTGGTTGTTAGGGGTTATTGCTAAGGTCCTGGTTTTCCATGACATCAGCAGCATTCCAAGGGAAGTGTGTGTCAGTGACTTTCAGTAATGACTCCCTTTTCCAAATGTTCAAAGCTTTTGCCAAGCTGCCCTACACCTGCACACCAGCTGAACTGCAGGAAAAGGAAAAGCAAGATGGATTAAGTGGGGTTTTTGTCTGGATTCCTTAATGAGACTAAAGGCATTTCTTCCTCCGTGTTTGGTTTTGTGTAATAAACTGATGCCAGCTCCTTTAGGACTGACATGACTCATCTTTAGTTTTTCATAAACTGATCTGATTATCTGTCGTGACCTTTTACTATCATATTCTGCAACAGTTTTTCAAGAATTTTCTTCTGCAGGAAAAGTTTAAGGTTTAATGAGATGATCAGCGTAGCATGCCAACTTTCTGGGAGAGTTTCCGAGGGAGACATTTGCTGTTCCCCAAATTAACAGGAAGCAGAAGCAGGGAAGAACGGTACTCCGTGGAGGTTTTAAAGATCACCTGGATTTTAACGTTTCAAATCGGACATGTTCTTTCACAGACGGAGCAGACCTTATCTGAGGGTCTGTCCTCACCAAAATCAGGAATGTGGTTAATCTAATCCAAGAGCTCCTAGTGACCACTCAAGAACCTTGTGACCTGTATTGGGGCCAAGGCTATCTGTGTACTTCCATAAGACCTTTCTTCCAAAAGGCTTGAGGCATGTTATCAACATTAACTCATAAGGAGTCATGGCAACCCTCCAAATAGACAGGTGGCAAATATTAGTTCAGGTGGGAGAAACTGGGGGAAAGTGAGAGAGAAGAATGAAGTACTCCACCAAGAACAAGGCAGTGGGGACTTTACCGAGCCCTGGGCCTCCGCACTTCTGCATGTTAGATAACACCCCTTACAGGGCTTGTTCCACTTCTGCCTAGGCTAGACTAACCTGATTTGTCCCAAAAGCATGTAAAATACAAGCACTGTTATGGATGAAGTGAAGTTTTAAAGCTATCAAAAGAAAACAAGAACAATTTTATGAAAAGCTACAAAGGGATGTCCCCCTAAGGTTTTTGATAAAAGAATGACTCATGCATGTAATATCTGTTCCTACGAATGACGTAAGGTGGAAGGTTCAATCTTTCTGTACCTCAGTCTCATCTATAAGAAACTAAAACACAAGAAATCATTTAGAATGTCTCCATGAGATATTCTGAGATTTTAATCAATGTTTTGAACTGCATAGAGAACTTTGAGGGAGGTTCTCTGAAGGGCTAAAAAGTGCCCTCTTTTACAGTATAGTACACAGTTCCAGAGGAAATTAATTATCAGTGTATATGTCCTTGGGAAATAAGGATGAATTCACGTGCTTTCATATGATTTTTAAAATAAAAAGCTTTTAAAATTACAAAACAATAACAATTATCTTCATCTTGCAACCAAGAAACATTTTTTAACATGGAAGAGGAAGGATCTTCCATAATATATGCCAGTTATAGATTGAAAGGTTTTTGTCCTAATATAAATTACTGGACATAACGGCAGTGGTATAGCCAAACCACTAGCCCCTCCCTCCCCGATTACAGCTTCCTCCTATGTGCGCCGGAATGCTGAAATTCCCACGAGTCGGTTACACGTCATCAGTGCTCGCCCCTAGTGCCATCCCCTTCCGGTCAGAGATCATATAACCCCCACCCCCTCTGTACCCGGCGGAGGAAGTAGTTCAGCCATGCTGGGTGAACGTTCCTCCCCGCGTCCTCACCCCCAATAAATCCCTCCCTTAGCTATCGCCTGCTTCTCTACTGCGCCGCTCCTGCTTCTCTGCGCCACTTTTAAAATATCCTATCATATG
>RJWT010011532.1:0-23206 GCA_004365215.1 Cuniculus paca
AGACTTCTCAACACAAACCATCAAGTCAAGAAGAGGCTGGAGTGAAGTATTGCAAGTCCTGAAAGAAAACAACTTCCAACCCAGACTGATGTACCCTGCAAAACTTTCTTTCAAAATTAATGGAGAAATAAGATACTTCCATGACAAAGAACAACTCAAGAAATTCATGACCACCAAACCAACCCTACAAAGAATACTAAAGGACATTCTAGAGAGAGAGACAAAAGACCACGGTGTCAGGAACAATGTCAGAGGGGGACCATCAAGTGGGGCCAGTTGGTTGAATGGAGAGAAAAAACAAGGAGCCAAAGGCAGGAAAATAGCATGGCAGAGACAATGCAGTGCAAGAGGGCCTTAAGGCACCAATAGAAAGAAACAGAGGCATAGTGGATCAGGAGACAGGATCCATCAATATGCTCTATACAAGAAACACATTTAGCTAGAAAGAAAATTTATAGGCTGAAAGTCAAAGGAGAGAGAACAATGTCCTAAGTGACAGGGAGCCAGAAAAAAAGTAGGGGTACCCTGCCCATTAATTGCAGAATGTATAAGAAAGACATGGTACTTTATGTGGTGGAAACCTACTCAGCTATAAAGGAAGATAATCTCAAGGCTCTTGTAGGTGGATGGAGGCAACTGGTGATCATACTCATGGATGAAATGGATCAGAGTCACAAGGGTGAATTTTGTGTTGTCTCCCTAGCATAACAAACTAAAGGAGTTAGTGGGATCCAAAATGCACAATGCATATTGGGAAAGTCAAAGGAGAGGAATTATCCAAAAAGGGAAGGAAGTGACCACTGTTAATCTATTATCATGATTTGAAACTCATATTGTCTTCATTGTTCTGATTAGTTTCATTTTATTCTGATTTGTTTGATTTTATTATACTTGATGGCATGGACAGCTATTTTCAAGATAACAAAATATATAATTGTAGCCATCTAGGATGTCCAAATATCTTGTTTAGAAACCCTGTATTGCTTTCATTGTTTTGTTTTTATTGTTTTTACTCTGTTTTGTGTTGTTTGATTATAGTATGTCTGAAGGTATAGGCAACTATTCTGAAGATAACAAACATGGTATCCCCTGCTGTTTTACCAGTATCTTGCAATTCTGTATTGCTTACATTGTTCTGCTTTTTTTTTCTTCTTTTTTAGTTTGTTGTATTTTGTTTGATGTTGCTTGTCCCTGATTGTATGGGCAGTTATATTGAAGATAACAAGAGGCATTATGGTAGCCATTATCAATTGCTTTTTACTCTGTTTAGAAGTCATGTACCATGTTCATTGTTTTGTTGTGATTGACTCTGCTCTGTTTTATTTTGTTTGGTTGTATTCTTTAAAAAAAAATAAAATAAATGTGCTTCTTGTATGCAGCATATTGTTGGATCTTTCTCTTTGATTCATTCTGCCAGTCTATTTCTTTTGAGTGGTGAATTGAGACTATTTACATTGATGGTTATAAGTGATGTATATATTCACTCATCATTGTCATTTTATTTTCCTATTTTTGGTTACTTTCCCTATTCTGTTTAATTACTTGTCTTGCCTTGTGAATTCATTGTGTTGGGGTTTATGGAGTTGTAGTCCTTACTATCTCTTTCCAGCATTTTGGTCCTTCAGAACATTTTGGTGTGCTGGTTTGGCAGTCATGACTGCTTTTCATGTATGTTCATGGAAGTATTTATTTTTCCATCAATTTTGAAAGATGGTTTTGTGGGCTACATCAATATGGGTTGAAGATTTTTGTCTTGTAGAGGTTGAAATACTTTACTTCAGCTCTTCTTGACTTGAGAATTTGTGTTGAGAAGTCTGCTGTGACTCTGGTGGACTTTCCTTTATAGGTGATTTGCTTCTTTTCTCTAACAGTTTTTAATATTCTGTCATTGTGTTGAATTTCTAGAATCTTGACTGTTATATGCCTTGGTGTAGATTTTTTTGTTTATGACTAAATGGAGCATGCCTCATTTATCTGTATTTAAAATTCTTTTTCCCTGCTTGTGTAGTTTTCCACCATGATTTCTGTGAAAAGGTTTTTTATGTCATTTGTTCTGTGTCTTGCTCTTTCATTGACTCTGATCAATCTTGTTATTCTTCTTTGTATCATCTAGCATCTGCTGGATTGATTTTTGTGGTTGTTTGCTATGTTTAAGAAATTTTTCTTTTCATGATCACTTATGGCATTCCTGTCTTTTATATCTGATATTCTGTCCTCACGTTGGCTCATTCTGCTTCATATACTTTCAATGAAATTTTCAATCTCTTGGATATCTGTTTGAATATGTTTCGTGGATTCTATTTTTTTACTACAGTGACTATTCATGGTTTCCATCATTTTCATAAGCTCCTCTTTTTTTAAAATCTGTAGAGTCACTTTTTAAAAATTCTCTAGTCACTAAGCATGTCTTTCATTTTGGTCACCATCTCTGTAGTTATCTGAGAAATTATTTTTGATTTTTTTTTCCTATGGCCTCATTCATCTGCTTTGTTACTTCAACTTTAGAGATTCCAAGTGGGTGGCTTTTAAATTGTTCCGCCTTATTGTCTCTCCCCCAAGCTTTCCTTTGGTGAGCTGGATGTGTGGTGTTGCTTCTTGCTTAAATGTCTTTGTGTTTTCTATTTTTTTTTTTTTTGGCACCAAGGATTGAACTCATGTCCTCATGCTTGCCAAGCAGGTGCTTAGGCCACTGAGCAAAATCCTCAGCATGTTTTCTATTTTTTTAAGCTTAATTTCTGAGTTGATGCTTGTAAATTGCTTGTGGCAGGTAACATTATTGCTAGTATGTAGAACCCTTAGGAGAATACTAATTCTCAGAGATGTTTTGAAGGTGTAGCTTGCTTTGAGGTTTTGAGTCTGTTGGAAGAGTCTACCTTTTCAATTTATTGGGAACACAAAGTTGCTACCTATTTGACTTAGCCCTTGGTTCTTTGACTCCAGCCTACTGTATTGTTCATGACCCTTTGGCAATCTCAGTAATGGCATGCCAGAAAGAACAACTGATAAAAACTTTGTCTCAGCTTGACTAAAGTAGTACAGCAGTAAGCAGTAACAATAGCATCACACCCAGCCTGGAAAATTACAAACTGAGGTAATTACTAATTTGCCAGTTTTAATCATATGAACTAGACTCATGGTTGTATAACAAAATTTGAAATCAACCAGAAAATTTTATGCAGTAAATAAACCCTCAGTATTGTAATATTAATTTCAGGGGAGAAAATCTAAAAGGAGTTAGGGAGAAAAGTAGAGAAACAGAATAGGAAGAGATTAGAAGTACTGCTGGAGTACAAAGGAAGATTATGCAAACTGTGGGAAACTGATGAAGAAGAAAGAAGGCAAAGAGAGAAGGTAGAAATAAAAACAAGAACAGAAAAACAACATCAATACTAGAAACAATGTCCACATTTGTATGAAAACAAGAACAATCCAGGAAGAAGAGAACAAAATGAAAATTAAAACAAAATAAAAAGACAAAAAATTGTCTACTTCACGGCATATCTCTTGTCATTGATAGACGGAGTGGGCAGATAGAGCCCAGATCTATGTTGATTAATCTCAGCAAGCCAGGTATATATTTCCAGTGGGGCAGTGTTTAATACCAGAAAGTCTGCACCTGTGCTTCCACTGAAGTTCAGGCTGGTTTCTGGCTGTGAGGCTGGAACCCATTTTTTTCAGCCTGCAACACTCTGTATGCCTCCTGTAGGCTTGAATTTGGCTCTTTGACCTCCTGGTGACTTGAACTGTTTTTTCTCACCCTGAAACTGAGAGCTGCCAGATGGAGCCAGTTCAAAGCTGCTCTGAGTTCTGATTTCAGTTGGTCTTTCTCCAAGAAGGCTATAGGCCAATCATCCTCTCCTGGGGGATGTGTGAACCTGAATAAGTCACCAGCCACTGAAGTCCACTGTGTCCATTGCTCCATTTCACTGGTGTATTTTTCCATGGGGGCCTTTGGGATATCCAGTATTCATCACGCACCTGCAGGTTCAAACTTCCTGTCCCATGCAGTGAGTCAGGGCTCAGGGAGAAACCACCACTTGCCCCCCACTTCCTTCTGTGTTGTCATCTGTTTCTTTGCTCTCCCTATGGGCTTCAGTTCTTTCTTCTGGTCTTTGCTGAGTCCTGAGGACTCACTTCTCTCCTTTTTCTCTTCCTTACATTGCTGTATTCCAGTGCTGGAACACCAAATCTTTGAGAGGCTGTTTTTCTGCTCTTCACCACTGTGCCTTCTTCCTGCAAATTCACAGCACTTATTTTTATCTTCCTGTAGTGAATATCATTGTTTGACTGCTCAGCTTTTGCCTGGCACACCCAACCCCTTTCCTTTTTTTAAGGATATTGGGAACTTTGAGGTTATTGCCTTCTGTCCTGTCATCTAGATGCTCCCGCTGTGGGTGACCATAGCTTGACTCCATAAGATGAGTTCTGGTTGCTCTAAGGATCACCAGTCTTAGCCTTTTTTACAGTTTATGTTCAGAAATATAGGCCCAAACCATGAAACCTCTCAGTTCCTCCTTCCAAAGGGACAATCGACCCAAACAGGGTCAGGGTTATTTGGACTTCAAGAAACAGTTAGCAGTCATAGATGGGATTGGAAGTCCTTCTGTCTCTTACTTTAAATTTCCAAACATGTGACTATGAGGTTAAGAACTCCCATAGGTTGTTAAAAATGCTTTTTCTTTTGTGAAATGAAGGAAGCTGTGTTGAGCATGAAGCCAACTCAATAGAGAAAGCAATGAAGAGGATCCCAGTGAAACAGATCTGAAATACTGAGTTGATCCTCTTCTGAGGCCTAGTCTTCATCTTGATTTGCACTTATGAGGGTTAAGAGAGCTCAAATTTTACAGTTGGAACAATATTTTACGTTATATGTATCTGAAAGCATTTTAAACTGACATGCTGTTTTAAAATTGATGTTTTCTCTGTGGATGAAACTAGTCTATTCCAGTACGTTCCAAAGAATTTCCTGAGATAATGGAAATATTCTGCATAATATAGGCATTATCTACATATAGTTATTAAGCAATGGAAATGTGGCTAGTGTAACTCAGGAAATGAATTTCTGATTTTATTTAGTTTTTATTAATTTAAAGAAAAATAGCCTCATGTGTCTAGTGGCTGTCACATTTGGATGGCTCAGATCTAGACCAATCAGCCTTCAAATAGTTGGGATCATTTTGCAATATTCCTCTTAAACTTCTGTCACCAAATGATCACTAGTAATTCTTCTGAATTAGATTTTGGACTTAAGTAAAAAATCAAAACTAAACAAAGTGCTGAACTTTTTATTCTTTAATGTTTTGTGCTTAAAGTTAAATCTTACAGGCTAAGTCCAAACTCTACCACTGAGCCATAATCCCAGCCCCAAACTTGAGATTAGATTAAGGTAAAATGTCAGTGGCACAAGTATACACATGTATGTGTGTGTCTATATCTGTGCACATTTGTGTCTGTGTGTTCCACAAGTTTTCTGTTTGCTCAGATTTGTATTTCATGGAATGGTGCCTTTAAGAAGAATAAACATGTATCTATTCTTTGCTAAATGACCTTAGATAGGCACATACAAAACAACCCTTGTTAATACAGAGCAAAGTGTGATTTTTCTATCGAAGTGTGTAAGTGCTAACATAGGAGGAAAAAAGACAGAGAAGACTCCTTTCATTAACTCTAGCTGACAAGGCTCACTAAAGAGGACAGTAAGACACTAAAATGGTACTATAGGCAAAATGAATCATCTATGACTTGCAGAAGGCCTGGTTTTTATTTAAAAAATAATTTCATGGCTGTTCTAAAAACAATATATCTTCAAGAAAAGTTCCATCAATAACCAAGTTGTTAATTAATGGCAAATCATTGACTTGTGTGCTTAATGTTGCAAATATTTAATTGCTTATGTGATTATAATATCTTTTAAATTTAATTTCAATCATTATCGTGAAGTTAAAAATAGCTGAAAATACTTTTGAGATTAAACGTATGCTATAAAATAGTGCACTGGTTTAGGAATTATGACCCTCCAAGAAAAAAGTCTATAAAATAAAAGCATTTGGCTACTGGCTACATTTTCAAAATTTTAGAAGAAAAACAATGTAACTCAAAATAAGAAGTTTCCCCAAACAAGAAACTATACAACATTTTTGATGATTCAACAGACAAACACTTCTTCCTTTAAGCAATAAAAAAGCAACCCAAGTATTAATGAAGATCTGGCAGCCTGTCTGTAGAGGCCACTCAATGAGGCAGACAACCTTCAGAAAGGAGATAGGAGCTGTCAGGTTCGTCCCACTATAATTGGAGTATATATTGACTTCGGTCAGTTTAGCAAAGAGAACATCAACTTACAAAGTGCTAGCTATGATGGAGATGTGATAACTGAAGATCATTGTTAAGATGTCTGCCACTTTCAAAAAGATTTGTCTCCAGAAGTTAATAGGAATTTTACATTGCTGCAACAATTGCATGCCAACATGTACTATTTTGTGGCTACTAAAACAAATTCATAATATATTAATTTGTTTGGGTATATTCTTTCTGTTATTTAATTCAATTAAGGTTGAATAATTACAAATGCTAAGACAGTAGAGCCTAAAATAACTAATTTTTAAGGAAAAATAATCCAAGCAGTTAAGATATCATTCATATTCAATCACATATTGCCATTTAACTAATTTTTCTGGTGATATATTTTCAACAAATAAATACTTAAATAAGATGCTGTAATAGGATCACTCATAGATCATTAGCACCTGAGAGAACAATTAGTGCTTCCATTATGTACATTATATAGTGTTTGAAATAAATATAGCATTGTGTATAGTTCAATTGGTCTGGCTGTTCTTAAAACAAATGATTATACAAAGAAATATATATTTCAGAAGTATATGTGACCATAAATAATGAATATACCAGGAAGCATGAAATTGATGATGTTTTAGTTTGATAAAGCCCCAGATGAAATTGTAGTTATAGGGGATACTCATCTATTGTTTGTATAGTTTTTGCTTCAATTTTATACATTAAAAGAAAAAGATATACACTTTTTTCACTGAAGCAACAAATAATTGCACCATAACCTGAATCCGAAGTTTATAAATGGCTTGAAAACATGACCAGGCTGACATGGCTGAAAGAGTACTCTTGGACCACCAAAGTTTGCTAATTTAGTACCAGAAAAACTCAGTTCAGAAACCGAATTTTTCATTTTCATTTAAATTCAATATATTATATTTAAAAAGTTAATGCAAAAAAGAAATACAGAATTCAATCATTCTGCTCACAGTAACAAAATTATTTCAAGTGCAGAATTTCACCCTTTTCACTCAACCTAGTTCCTGTTCAAGGAAAGCCATTTTACATATCAGAATAAATGAAAAGGTCTGTTTTAGCCTTACTGAATTGGACTACTGTCCTTACAAGGAGTTCACAAAAAACCTTCAATAGGAAATGCAATTGCAATCCAGTATATGAAGTCATATTAAGATTATCACTTAGAGTCTCATAGAAAACACTGAGTATATTTAATTTTTAAAAACATTTAGCCAGGCATGGTGGCATATCCTTGTAATCCTAGCACTCAGAAGCTGAGGCAGGAGGATCACAATGAGTTTGAAGCCAGTCTGAACTGCATAGTGATAGTCATAAAACAAAACAAAAACAAAACAAAACAAAACAAAACAAAGCAGCCACTACTGACAACCCCCCCAACATTTAATTACTTCAGCTTGATACCTATTATGTTTGCCATTAAAATACTACTGATGCTAAAAGGCTCACAATACTTCACTTTAGCACCATGTGACCAAAGAGTTGGCATTTGATGGCTCCAGGGGAATTACTAATGAGCTACAAAGCCTTTACACCTCTAGGTCAGGAGTTTGGATTAGACTTAGGTTGAGAGTGACAGAAAGTCATTACTGTCTCATGATAGTTCAATGGTTTATTTGGAGGGAATTCATTGTTTCAGGCCACTTTCTAATGAGCGAGCACTCCCCTCACATAAAGTCATCACTACTTAAGACAGTAATTGGGACAGACCTAGAGAATGAAAAATTCAGCCAAGAATTTTGTTCCCTCCCTGGTGTGACTATCATATCTACATAAGAAATTGTTAATGGAAAAAGGCATAATGCTTTGCAGGAATATCTATGGAAAATAAGGCTAGCAGAGAAGGAGAAAAGGTAAAACGTCAAAAGACAGTCACCCAGAACAGAGCAGATCAAAATAAAATCAAGTGTTTATCCAAAAGCTTTACTTAAGACTTCTATGAAAAATTATTTAATTCAGAAAATGTACCTTTTGATTGCCTTTTGTCAATAAAAGTATAATAATTGTATCAAAGCCTTTTATATCAGGGGATCAAACAGATGATAAATGCTTTGAAATACTACTCTCTTACCAGAAAGTTACTTCCCAAGCCACTATTATCCTCTTGAGGAAGTTATATTGGGTATTGTTAGTTAAACAAACTTCTCAATTTTTCTCCTAGGAATTTTAACACTCACGTAAGAGGAGCAATGAAAATATAAGGTGAGTGATTAAATTAAAAAGTTTCACAATAAAGGCACGTGGCCATCCATCCCCATCAAAATGATGAATGTCTTTATGAGGTACGATAAAAGTTACAATGAGTGCTGTTGCTGAGTGCCATCCAACTGAAAGTCAAGTTTGTGAAAGCACTGTGGTTTTTCCTTATCTATCTCATTCACTGGACCTGATAACATGCAATATCTGGTTCTTCCCAAGTCAAAATAACCATGAAAGGTAAACAGATTGAATGCTTCAGGAGATGGAGTCAGTCAGGACAGTGCCACTGAAGATACTCATGAGAGAAGACTTTCAGAACTGCTTTAGAAAGTGGTCAGAAAATGGAATGAGCATGATCAACGTGAAGGAAGGTATTTTGAGGAGGATTATGGCAATATGTCCTTTATTGTGACAAATTTTAAAAAACTGAATACTAACCATATTTTTCCATCATTCCTTTTACATAAATACAAAATTGCATATTGCTCTGCGCTGTTATTTTTATATGTGCTTTAGTTGTTTGGCAAGGAATAGACTCATGATTATTCTTCTTAGAGCCACTATTACATGAAATGGAAATCTGAGCAAATAGAAAACTGCCAATGGACACATGAGCCTATGCACACAAACCTGTCCATCGGCATTTTAGTTTAATCACAACTGCGTTTCTTTTGAGTTCAGAATTATTTACTGAAATCCAAAATGAAATTAAAAATGTCATTAGTAATTATTTGGAGACAAAAGCTTAGGAAGGATACAACAAAATGAGCTCAACTCTTTGTAGATTGATTAATCTAGATTTGTTCCATCCAGTAAAGTATTGGGATAACAAGATGCACGAAACTACTTAAACTTGAATTAATCAAAACCTAAATAAAATCAGAAATTGACTTCCTAAGTTGCACTGGCCACATTTAATTTGTTCTATAGTCCTGTGCAGTGTCTACATTATATAGAACATTTGCATCCCCTCAGAAAGTTCTTGGACAGTACTGGTTTAGACCATATTTTAATTCTTATGTTGAATAATTTTACATTAAAATATATTATCTTCTAAAAATCTTAGGAAAGAAGGTGATATTAATAATTTGACATTGTTTCTTGTATCTGGAATTTAGTCTAAAGAAGAGATATGCCAATCATAGTGTTCTGAGATCTTTTAACCTTTTTTTTTAAATGAATGATTGCACAAGAATAAACCCATAACTCTACTTAGCAGATGAGAACATACAAATACTTCTTCAAGGTCCTAGAGAGGAAATCTACTAGCATATTAAAATATTAGAACTGAGAAAGCACTCTCTTATCTAGTAATTTACCTGTTTTAAATATTGTTCTTTAGTTTATCCTATTAATGATGACCTAACTAAAGAAAAAGTTAGGAGATTTTGGTGGATGGATGGATGGGAAAGAAGCAACTGTTGACAAGTTTAATTTCATGAGAGTCATTATCACAGAGAATATGTGGATACTATCTTAGTAATTTGCTTTTTTCTCAGTTTACTCATAACAGTCAAAGGAAAGATGGTATCTCTATGCTTATAGCAAAAAGCTTTGGAGATCAGAAGCAAGCCTTTTATTAAATTCTTGTCCAGGAGTTCATTTATCAGGTCTAGAAATGACTAGCTATTGTTATTGAGTACCTCAAGATCATCTATGATTGATACAGAAAAATGAAGCATTTTGAAAGAATTCCACAAGCAGTAGGTCCATCTTGCCCTTGCCTGTCAATTTTACAACTAAGCAAGAGTTCCTTGTTTTATTTACCTAGACGATTCTTCCAATCAAATGAAATATATTTAAAATAGAATACTCAGAGGGGAATGTGGTATTAGGAAACAAGGTTTTCAGAGTTAAAGGCTAATATTGATGAACATTTAATCATGTTTACAGAAGTACAAACAGAATTCTAATATATTGGTTGAAGAAAAAATCAGTAAAATTTATCATTCAAATACGAGTTAGATCACTAAAGTATATTTGGTATTGGAAATTTTTGCAAAAATTTCCCTTTTGGGTTCTGTCAGAATGCTAACAAATTAATCTAAGGATGGCTTTAGAGAAAGTGATCAGGAATGTAATATTTTGGGTGTCCTGTTTTAGCCTTATGATATTATTAGTTCAGCTGTTCATAAGTAACTCTTACTTCTATTTTCTCTGGAGAATTCGCACTCATGCTGTCCATCTCATGGGATAGAAAACAATTTAATTACAGTAGCCAGGCACAGTGGCATCTGCCTGTAATTCCAGCAACTTGGAAGGCACAGGCAGAAGGATCACAGGTTCAAGGTCAGTTTGGAAAATTTATTTATACTTTGCCTCAAAATAAAAAGATCTGGGAATGTACTTCATGCCTTGCATATGTGAGGTTTCTCAGTACTGAAACAAACCAACCAAGAACTAAACAAGATTTAGTTATAGTAAATATTTTTTCCATAAAAAAAGAAACTATATTGACCTAAAGAAAGCTGAATATGTTAGTTCTCTTGTTCTAGTCACCTGATATTTTGATACTGACCTTGTGAAAAGTGACTATATTCTTAAGAATATAAAGGAGTGTGATATCCCAAATTCTTTTGATAATGGGATTCCCTCATCACAGAGGGTAATACAAATGTGCAAACTTCCATAGGTAAGAACAAATGGCTAAAGAATAATGGGAGAAGGGCTCTTGGGGTAAGTCACAAAAAATAGCCCAAGAGACCAGAAAGTGGTTCAACAGTAAGGAAGTAGGTGATGCGGCTTTCTCTTTCTTCCTGAGCACCCTCCTTTCTGCAAAGGTTAATTTTTTTTTTTTTTTGCCTCAGCTTTATCTTTCAAACTATAATCAAGGCCAAGACAAGTCAGACCATAGAGATTCATTTGTTTTCTTTCTGAGCTAAGGCAAACAGATCTAATTTCATTCTGAGACAAGGCAGGTGGGCTTAATAGACAGTACGGGGGTGGGGGTAAGAAAAGGAATGGCAACCCTAGGAGGATACCAGTTATAATTTATCTTGACTTAGCAAGACTTCCTTTCTGCAGGACATGCTACTCAACAAATGGAGATACACTCCACTTAAATAATTGCTCACATTATTAGAGTGCTGTGCTTAAAAAGGACTTCTAAGCTGCATTAGCTTGGGTTGACACTGCTGGTGCTCATCTTCAAGGGGTCAGTCCAAGAATGAATCTATTTAACATCTTCATCAATGACCAGGATAATGGAAGGGAAATAGCAGGCCTGCTAATTAACTTTAGAAAAGACATTAGACTGAGAGTAGGGGTGGTTTGCACATTGTAGGACAAGTTACGAATTCTAAATGTCCTTTGCCTTGATAAAGCACTTGTCTATTGCATTCAAAATCTCAAAGGCTATTTGTGTTTTGTACATCCCTGCAGGCAAGGCTAAGAAAACAAATAAATGAACTCTTGATACTGTGAACCTGTGTGCTCTGTTTGCTGAAGCATAGGCATCAGCACTGGTAGAGTTTTGCTTTCAACAGAACCATCTATTTCTTATAGGTATACTCCCAAATGAGTTTCCGTTCTTAACATAAGAGCCTTTCCCAGAATTTCAAGACAGTGCCTCATTGGTGTAAGGCAAGATCAGTTACAGAATTTGTGGGGCCTGTTGCAAAAATATTGAAGGGTTCCTTGTTCATAAAGCAGGAAAAATACTGTTATAGGAACTAAGATACAAGGCATTTTCCACTTTTCCATTGTCTCCCTATCAATTTGTTATGTTATTTTTCATTTGTTATTTACTAACATTCTAAGAAAGGAAAAATTAAAAATTTAAGTCATAAGCATAAATACTATCATTTGTCTTTGTGCAGTATACTGCCCATTTAAAACGCAAGTATGAAACCATTTAACTGACATGCAGAATCAACAAAATTAAACTCTGTATTTTATAGCTCATACATGCATGTAGTTCATTCTTCCAACAAGAGTGAAAACACTACACAAAACTAGTTCAAAACTGGTTTTTAAATTTCTTGACACACAAATTCTACCAAGATTTTTATCTTTGCTTTACTGTTAAGGAAGGACTGAAGGCAAAGGAATGGAGGGCTGCTCTGTTCTTTCCTGTCTTCCATGTCAGCCTTTTCCAGGAGAAGAGTTTGGTTAGTACAAGGATGTAGCACTAATAAGAAAGGCTACAGAGTGTTCCTGGCTGTTCCAGTGATGTAGAACACCATTGCCTTCTCTCTAGCCTTCTTCAAACTGAAAGCATGCTTGTCAGGACTCTCAGCACCTCTACTTCCTCAGCCATTGCTGTAGTACTCTTAATTTGTGCCTCCTTTGAATCTTGATCCACTCTCACACATTGTGCATCCATTGAATATCTCTGATCCTGTGGATGTCAGAGCTCTCTGCAAATGGGGTGGCAAGGAATGGCAGATGCTTGTATTGTGCTTATCTCTTCTCCCTTGCACATGCTTTGTTTTTCCTGTGGATTTCACTTACAAAACCTAAATTTCAATATAAGGTTATAGCTGGGAATGATGTAATCTCAGCTATATGAGGGGCTGAGGCAGGAGGATCTTAACTTTGAGTCCAACCCAGGTGATTTAGCAAGATCTAGTCTCAAAAAATAAAAAGTGCTAGGGATGTAGCTCAGTGGTATCTCTCGATTCAATCCCAGTCTCACACATACACACACACAGAGGCTGTTTCCACCTGAGGGCAAGATTCTAGATTTGTGTTACCTCTATAGCCAACAAACAAAAACTTCCTTGAGTACACTTCAAAAGATATTATCAAGATAACAGACTACCTTCAAACTCTAGTATGTAAAAATGCAGCAGAATTCTCAGGTCTAGGTATAAAAATGCATGATGACTCTTTCTCTTTCCCACTTTCCCTCCTTCCTCTCTCTCTCCCATTTTTCTAAAAGTGGTAGGATACCTTCTAATATATTTCAGGTTCTTGCACTGTGTATGGAGGGTTTAGAAAATATATTCAACCTTTGATCTGGTATTTGAGTGGTTGCCAGGACTTTTTCTCCTGTTCTCAGCTGTTTGTTCCTCAGGTACGGAAGACAGCAGTCACACCTTGTTCTTTTACTCTTACTCTCTGATATTGGTGTCATGCAAAATGACAAGGTTTCTATAACCTATGAATTCATTGTAGCACTGGGAAAATTAAAAAATCTGTCCAAATCCTATTTCTTTCATCTGTTGAAAGGGTATACTGCCTATCTCACAGATATAGTTCGAGAATTTAATGAGATAATGAAAGGGCCTAATAGTATTGTAGTTGTTATGGTTTGTGTTTGAATGTCCCCCCAAAACCTCATGTGCTCATTGGGGGCAGGCCTTTTGAAGGTGGTTGAGGCTAGCATTTGTGATTGGTTCATTGTTTGGTTCTGGGATTGGCAGTGTGAGTGCCGCGCCTGCCCAGGGGTGGGTAGTCAGCACACGATATAAGGGAGGGGAGGAGGCATGCTTTCCCCCTTTTTCCCTGCTCTTGTTGCTTGTAGCTGCCATGAATGGTTGCCCCTTAGCCATGTCACCTGCCTTGGAATTTCTTCTACCGGATAAATTAGTCCCATAGCCCTTAATCTCAGTCTCAGGCAAAGTCTCTGGACATGAGCAAAATGCAGACAAACTTTCTACCAAGCCATAATACATATCTTCTGGAGTCCAACAACCAGTGCAGTTCTTCCCAGCAGAAACTTCCCAAACCTGGTCTTTAATGGTTTTCTGGTCTTCTGAGCCCTGACCAGAATCTTCCATACAGAGCAGCCTAAGCCGTTCCAGCTTTATACTTTCAGACGACATTTTCGAGCCTTTCCAAACTCTTCCCACAAGCCATTCCCAAAGGCTCTTAAATCACATGGTCAGGTACAGTCACAGCAACAACCCCACTCTCAGTACCAAATTCTGTTTTGGTTACTTTTCTCTCATTGTTGGGACAAAATACATGACACTCAAAATGAAGGAAGTAAGGAAGGATTTACTTAGCTCACAGTTTGTGGAGGTTTCAGTCCAAAATCAGCTGGCTCCAAGGCAGAGGGACACATAGCAGAGGGCAACAGTTCACAGTGGCAGAAAACAGCACAAAACAAGAGCAAAAGAGGAGGAGCACAGAAAGAAGGATCTTTCTGTCCCCTATATTGTATGTAGGCCACACCCACTTGGATGTGGAACTCACACCCATAATCCCAGTCATGGACCATGAGTCATTCACAAACTCTAGAAGCCCACCTTCATGACTGCATGAGGCTTTTGGGGGATATTCAGACTCAAATCATAACAGTAGTACTATTGTTTGTACTCTACTAAATTCTTTCTGAGAGGAAATTAATGCAGGAAATAAATCCCTATTTGCACTATATTCATACTCAATATTTATGTGTGTTTAGGAAGCTTAATTATTATTGCCATAATCACTTATTTAATGTTGTTTCTATTTTGTGTTGTATCCTTGCCCATCCTAAATGTTTCCATCTTAGCTGTGCTAAGGTGGGTGCCTGATAGTTTGAGTAAAATGCTGACATAAAAAATAGTGTTACCTTTTTATGCCATCAGATTTTATGCATTAGCCATACCAATTAATTTTTTAAAAAATCAAGCAGAAAAATACGCACTGGTGCATCTCATGTTTATAAGTGTAATCTATTTCCCATGTTGGTTTGGGTTTTATCCTTATATTGCTTCTTATTCAGTGTTTTTAAATACAAAATTTACATTTATTATAGAAAATTGAAAATACAGAAAGAATGAAGAAAAAACATTATACACACTGAAGATAATGAGTGTAATTTTTCCCTTTCCAGTCTTTTCTAAATATACAACTTTAAAAATACAAGACTTTTGGGATCCTCTATGTATAACATTTAATATTCTGTTTTTTTGTGTAGTGTTATATTGAATCTTTTCTTTCATGTTATAGTCTGCACAAACATTTTCATGGCTGAAAAATCTATTGTAGTGTGGGTTATATTTAAGGCTTCCTCTATTTTCTGTCACTTTTTATAATAAATTCTGTGAGGAACACCTTTTTAAATAAACCTTTTCCATTTTTCAAGGTTATAACATTAGCATGGATTCCCAGAAAAATATTGTTGAATTAAGGCACTTCACACATTTTAAGTCCTTTTATATTTGTTGAATTGCTTTCTAAAGGAGTCATACCAATTTTTATTCCTGCTATGGATTCATGGTAATACTAGGCTCTCTCCTTATAGTAAACTTTGCTATTTTCAGAAATGAAAAATGACAGCACTTTGTTAAATATAGATTTTTGTTATTAGTGATGAACAAGCACTTTGTTTTATGTTTGCTTTTTGACTCTAATTTCCCTGTCATGATGTATAGCCATGATGTACAGGTTCTTTGGTAGACCAGTTCTTTTTTTTTTTTTTCCCTGTGATGTTGGGAATATGCCATACATTTCTGTGTGTTAATTTTAGGGGGACAAATTTAGCACCATAGTTCTTTTTTTTTTTTTTTGCAGTGCTGGTGATTGAACCCATATGTCCTGTATGCTAGGCAAACATACTATCTGCTGAGCATCTCCAGTCTTTTTATTTTTTATTTTTCAATGTTGAGGCAAGATGCTGCTAAATTGTCCCAGCTGACCTTGAACATGCAATCCTTCTGTCTCACCCTCCAAAGTAGCTGGGATTATAGGCATATGCCACTGTGCCTGGTTCCTACCATTTATTCTTATAGGGAAGAGGTGCAAAAAGAAAATACTGAAATAATTTTATAGAGTTTGCACGATTTCTGAGGTTCCTACTTCCCCTAATAAAAATTAGAAAAAAGTCAATTTTATATCATAGTGGTTTGAGTAGAATTAGTTTATCTCTGTTCCTGTGTTTAGCCTGTTACCTCATAAAACTCAGATTTTTTCCCTTTGACTCTTTTCCTAGTCTTGGCTTATTGTTTTCTGTATATATGTATTGGCAGTGTTGTTTTGTATCTCTTTAAAAGTCTGATGTCAGAAGCAGCTTTAGGTTTTTGTTTGTTTGCTTGCTTGTTTTTTGTTTTGTTTTTTTAAAAATTCAGGCTGTTTTGCTACATTGAGCAATGCTGGGGCAAATAATGTTAAGAAACATTGTATTAGGGCGCCAAACTATCTCCCTGAAGCTAAAACACATCATTTTACCCTGAGGAACCAATTTTTTAGAAATTCAAGCTAAAAGGGAAATGAAATGAAAGGGAGCCTACATTAATTTCATTTAGTCCTGTTGTTTAATTTATGTACTGGGCTTGTTAATTCCTTTTAGACCCTGGGCACGCAGGATAACATTTCTGTGTGTTTGGCTACTGCATATTTCACCCCCGTTGATATTTTTGTCCTGAAATCTTCTGAAATCAGTCTGCTCTTCCATTTGGAGGAAGTTGATAAACTGAGGGGGCTATTTTTAAACTGATTTCTTAATTTAGAATTTTTTAATTAAACCTAATTTGGCTTTCTCCTTTTTTGACTTTAATAATGTCATGTCTTGCTTCTGGTGACCAATATGTCTGCTTGTTCATTTATACTTAAAATGTTATTTTGATTTATTTATTTTTGTAGTGCTGGGGTTTGAACTCAGTGTCATGTGTATACTAGGTAAGTGCTGTACCCCTGAATTATACCCAGGCTTTACTTGAAATGTTTTGTCCTATTTTCCAAGTATTTGTTTATTTCTGGTATACCCTGAAACTGACATGGAGATTTCTTAGAAAAGCACAATGCAAACCCACTCATTCACTTGTGGACTTTTGCAGATAAGGAGTGGCTCCATATTGCTAGCCATGTGGCTGAACAGGATTTGATCGCCTCATTTCTGACCCAGCAGTCAAAGATGCTGAGGTTTGCTGGAGGGAAGTGTTCACAGCTACTGCCTATGCTGGTTTTTTTTTTGGAGGATTAACAGAAAACCCTGAATATTTAGGGCTTTCCATATGGTTGCTTTCTTAATAGCACTAACACTGACTTACACACACACACACACACACACACACACACACACACACTTCTTCACTTTAGGGAAAAGAAAGTCCCGAGTCACTTAGTATTCCTTACACTCAGAAAGGCTGACTATAAAGGCTTATACTTCCTGCTGTGATTGTATCCGCCTTAAAAGAAACGAAGCAGCAACATGAACTTACTTCTCTTTATCTGCACAGTGATTCTGAGTCCCAATTTCTGCAGCCTTCCCTCTCTGCCTATTTAATACACTTATCATTTCTCTGCCTGGCATTCCCCTATAGGAGAGATTGAATTTAACAAATGTATGCGAAGAATGATAGCTGACACTAATTCAATGAGCAGAAGGTTAAATCCAATCATAATTCCTGAGGTAATGGAGATGGGTAGGGTATGCAGATCTCTGAAGAGTCAAAGAGATTAAATGAGACTACACAGTTCCTTTGACTGTGTAGCCACTAGGAAACTATAATAGTGTTTTAAGGTAGGATGATACCACAGCCTAAAGATTTGTTTATTCTATTGACAAAGCATCACAGTCAAGCAGATGCAATAATTTTGCAACCCTGTGAGCTGTTAGCTGAAAGTAAAGAAAGATGTTAGTTAAATACAATCTGGAATAAATGCATTAATTTGCACAGTCCCTTTTCTCTAACATTCATAAAGTCCTGAGCAGTTTTTAACTCAGATAGATTTTAGCCCATGATAAAAATCTGTACAGATTGCCGGCAAAGCTTTTGAAAATATACATAAGTCACCTTAAAGATATTGGAAAAGAGAAGGGAGGGAAGAAAGATTTTCAAAGACTTAAAAAAATAACTGCTTGATTGAATGTCTGTAGATGAAAGCTGTGGACCAGCACTTCCCACGAGACTCCGTAGTGGATTGTCGCTGAGAGCAAGTAACAGAAAACTAACTGAAAACTTGCACCTGGGGCCTCGCTGGACCCACCTCTAACAGCCCTTCTCAGTGGGGTGGCAGGATTAGGTTAGGGCTGATAAGATAATGGAATCTGTGCATGCCTGGCCCGATTGCTCCCCTGATCTGATCACTCATATTGGGGTGACAGCTGCTTTTCCAACCCTCTGAGCGGGGAGTGGCCGAGCAGCTTGTCAACCGCATGTGCATATTTAGCAGTCATACACTGACGATTAAGGAGAGAGTGATTCACATTTGTCTTATCCCTACTAAAAAGTATATGAAATATTTACTTAGAGTTGGAGGGTTTAGAAATCTCACTGAGAGTTTTTGCATGACTGAGCAGGATTCTTTTAAAATACATACACGATCAGTGAATTATGATAATTCTTGGGTTGGTGTGACTGTGTGAAGATATTGAACATTACATATGCGGTTCACATACATACCTCAGAGAAGACTGTCAAGTTTTAGCAATGCTATAGTAGCATATGATATTGAAATTGTGCTGGATTTGTTAAAATTTAGAATGGAGGTGATAGAACAGAAAAAGAAAACAGGAAATAGAACGGTTTGTTTTCAGGGATTAACGCTTTCTAAATTAGTATGAAATGGGTTAGAATAGAGTATTATGTAATACAAATAAATAATTACCTGTCAAATGAAAGAAATGTGTGTGTCATTGAAATTAACATGGTCAGAGCAAGGAATTGTTTTAAGTAAATATATCACTTTGTTTTGCAATTAAAGGATACTACATTTTGTTCTGTGTAAAAAGTCAATAATGCTTGACAAAAACAAAAGAACTTATGCAATGGATATGTAAGTAATGAAGCATAATGATTACTGAATACTAGTGAATCTACCTTACACTGAAGACATGGATCATTACTTATAGGATCATGTTACTTTGATATTTTGTCCCATTTTCTGCTCCCTATGGTTATTTATATGCTAAACATTGTCATTGCCCTTTCTAAAATGGTTTTATCATGTAATGGTGTATTCTTTTAAAATTGAATTTATCAAAATTAAAATATAAATTTTATACAATAAACCCCACCTATTTTGGTGCATAATGTTGTGATTTTTTTGGACAAAGGCATATTCCATCACGATCAAGATCTAGAATGTTTCTGCTACCTCTCAAAATCTTCCCTCCGACCTTTGTTGTTCTTTTTTTACCCCTGCCCCTTGGTAACCACTTATCTGTTTTCTGTACCAATAGTTTTGCCTTTTCCAGACTGTTATATAAATGGAATTTGGTACCATATAGACTTTTGTGCCTGTTTTCTTTTGCTCTGTATAATGCAACTGAGATCCATTCATGTTTTTGTTTGTATTAGTAGTTTATTTCTTTTTGTGACTAAGTGGCATTCTGTTGTAGGGATGTATTACAGTTTATTAACTCACCAGCTGAACAACACTTTGAAGAGCTTCCAGTTTTTTTTTTTTTTGAGACAGGATCTTACTATACAGTTCAGTGTGACCTAGAGCTTACTATGTAGCCCAGGCTGACCTTGAACTCACAGTGATCCTTCTGCTTTAGCCTCCCAAGTGCTGGATTTCCAATTCTTGACAATTATACATTTATAAGCTATAAATATTTGTACAAATGTTTTTGGGGATGAGTACAATTTTTAGTTTTACCTGTGTAAATACCTACAAATGATATTTCTGGATCATAAGGTTTATGTGCTTAACTTTGTAAGTATCTTTGTAAGATTTAGCACATATCTCCAAAGGAACTATACTATTTTGCATTCTCATGAGCAATTCATCAGTGTTTCAGTTGCTCTGCACTTACCTTTTGGGGTTTTACTTTATGTTTTTGGAATAACTGATGATCTTGAGAATATTTTCACTTGTTTACTTGTCACTTTTTTATCTTCTTTGGTGAATTGTTTGAATTTTTTGCCTTTTTTTTCTTTTGCTTTGCAATTATGGAGATCAAACCTATGGCTCCACACCTGATAGGCAAATATCCCACCCATGAGCTGTACCTTCGACCCTGTGCGTATTGTTTTCAGTTAGCTGTTTATTTTCTTACTGAGCTTTGTGGCTTTCTTTGTACAGATACAAATCCTGTATCATATTGCGATTAGCAAATATTTTCTCCCAGCTGTGGCTTATCTTCTCATTGCCTCGTCAGGGTCTTTCAAAGAGCAGATGTTCTCAATTCTAGTAGCATCTCATTTAGCAATTTTTCTCTTTTATGGATCAAGCTGAAGTTGTTTGGGCTACTTAATTTTTTCATCTTCCCATATAAATTTTAGAATCAGCTTAACCTGATATTTTGAGAATTTATAGGTCAATATAAGGAGAAATGATGTTTTAAACATATCAAGTTTTCAAGGCCATGAAAGTGATTAACTAGTTATGCATTTGAATTAGATAACAAAACAGGTTATACAGTTTTAGTATACAGATCTTGTACGTAGATTCTTAGACTTATAATTGAGTATTTAAAGTTTTAGTGCTATTATAATGGTACTTTTGAAATTTCAACTTCCAATTCATTATTGCTAGTATATAGAAATACTATTGATCTTTTTTACATATAGCCCTTATATCTGAAACATTTATCAGTTCTATTAGTTTTTTTTGTCTTTTTGAGATAGGGTTTCACTATGCAATTCAGGCTGGCCTTGGGCTCACTTTGTAGCCCAGGCTGGTCTCGAACTTGCAATGATCCTCTTGCCTCAGCCTCCTGAGTGCTGGGATTACAGGTGTACGTCACCGTTCCTGGCTAGTTCTATTAGCTTTTTAAAAATATATTTTGGAGCTGGGCATGGTGGCGTACACCTGTAATCCCAGCACCTGGGAGGTTAAGAAAAGAGGATTGCCATGAGTTCTAGGCCAGTTTGGGCTACATAGTGAGTTCAAAGCCAGCCTGAACTACATAGTGAGACCCTGTCTCAAAAGGAAAAACACAAACAAACATACAAACAAACAAACAAACAAAAAGAAAAAGAAAAAGCTATATAGAAAAGATATATTTTGGGATTTAAAAAATCTATACAATCTTGATTATGAGTAGAGAAAAGTTCTATTTTTCCTTTTTAATCTGTAGACCTCTTATTTATTATAATTGCCTTATTGCCTTGTTTTGGCTGTTTGGTATATTAATGGAAAGGACAGCATGTGTCTCTGCCTTGTTCTTAAAACAGTCTTTCATTAGTGTGATGTTAGCTGTAGGTTTTTCATACATGCTTTTTATCAGCCCGTGAAAGTTCCTTTCTACTCTTAGTTTGCTGCAAGTTTTTAAAAATTATGAATCATTATTGAGTTCTGTCATTTTCTTCTGCATTTATTGAGATGATGATGTGTTTTCTTATTTATATCATTGATGTAAATATATTGATTACTTTTCAAAGGTTGAACTAGTCCAGCAAACCTCAGTCATGATGTGTTATTGTATTAGATATTACTTTACTCCATTTTTTGATATTTTGTTATTTTTGTTGTTTTTGATCTGTGTATTTATAAGAGATATCATAGGTTTTTCTCCCTCACCTCCATGTCTCCGGTTTTGGTATTAGGGTATTTCTGGCCTCATAAAATTGATTTTGGAGTACTCTTCTTTTCAGAAAGAGATTTTGTGAAATTTGTATTTTTTTTTTCTTAAACATTTGGGAGAATTTGCCAACATAGCCATCTCGGCCTGGAGTATTGTTTATTAGAAATTTCTAAATTAGGAATGCACTCTAAATAATAAATATAATGTTATTTCAGATTATTTGTTTACTTGAGTGGGTTTTTATAATTCACACTTTTCAAGATTTTTTTAATTTTAACTGAGTTGTCCAGTATCTGGGCATGGAATTATTTGTAATAATTTATGCTTTAATACCTATAGTACCTAGATCATATTTTCTTTTTTGAATTCTTTATATGTGTGTTTTATTAATTTGTTGGTTAATTTAGTTAGAAGATTATGAATGTTACAAAAAGAACCCAAACCAGCTATGAATTCATTGACTTTCTCTAGTTTCATTTTCCACTTGAACAATTTCTGCTCTTATTTTAATTATTTTATTTCTTCTGGTTACTTTCACAATAATTTGCTTTTCTCTAGTTTCTTTTTTTAAATTTTATTTTAAAGAGAATAAAATCAAGGAAAATAAAACAATGAAACCAATCAGAACAAACCAGAGTAAGTGATACAGGACTGCAATATTACAAGATCAACAATAGTTACCCTAATACCTTTTGTTGTCTTCAAAATAGCTGCAGATACCTTCAGACAGTAAAAATCAAACAGAACAAAATAGAATAGAAACAGTAAAAACAAAACAATGGATACAATAAAGGACTTCGAAACAAGACAATAGTAAATTCAAAATGGCTACCATTGATATCTTACTATCTTTGAAATAGCTGCTCATGCCACTGGATATAACATAATCAAAAAAAGTGCCAGAGAATAAAACCCAATCCAACAAAACAATAAACAGTGTAGGGAATCAACAATGGCTACCACCTTCAGAAGGAGACCCTTCTCTAGATGCCATGCTGCGTTCCACTATCTTCTGAATAGATGATCAGACCACTGACCCTAGACCTGCAAGGTCAGCGAAACACCAAAGCACCACAGGCATCCATTTGTGTTTCACCTTGATAGCTATCATTAGCGCCTATATTTCTCTGGATCAGCCCGTCACTTGGGGTGGGGGTGAGGAATGGCACTTCTTGTTTGCCAGCCCATGAACTGAAAGGAGCTGGGATCTAACTGTCGCCTTGACAGTGGTGGCCCACGGGGAAAGGCTTGGCTCTGGATGCCCCAGTCTGGCAGCAGCCTGTACATGGTGCTGGTTCGAGTGAGGTGGGGCTGATTCCTACTTTCTTTCTTTTT
>RJWT010011533.1:0-23203 GCA_004365215.1 Cuniculus paca
CATTTGACCCAGCTATTCCACTTCTGGGCATATTCCCAGAAGAAGTGAAATCATCTTACCACAGTGATGTATGTGCACCCATGTTTATAGCAGCACGATTTGTAATAGCCAAATCTTGGAAATAACCCAAATGCCCATCAATTAAGGAATGGATAAAGAAGATGTGGTACTTTTATGCAATGCAGTACTATTCAGCTATAAAAAATGATCACATTGAGGCTTTTACAGGTAAATGGACACGACTTGAGACCATACTCATAAGTGAAATAAACCAAACACACATGTGTAAACACTGCATTGTCTCCCTAGTGTAAGAAACTGAAAGACTCAATAAGATACAAAATTCTTGATAAATATAGAGAAAAGGTTCTGAATCCAATGGTGCTTTTATTCTTTGATTTGATTGGTTTAAGTCCCTTTCCTACTATTTGATTGCAATATGTGAGAAGATAGGAACAGCTCTTCTGAAAAATGGGACTCTATGGTAGCCATTGCTGGTTTCTTGTTGGCCAACTTGAAGGCCTGTAATGCTCTTTTGTTTTATCTGGTTTTATATTATTTTGTTTTGTTTGAGTTTATTGTCTGTAAATGTAAGAACAATCATTTTGAAGAAAGCGAGAGACACTAGTATAACCATTGTTAATCTCCTGTTGTTATGTTTTGAAAACCTGTATAGCTTGCAGTGTTCTGTTTTGAAATGCTATTTTATGTTTGACTCTATTCTGTTTTCTTTTGCTTTGCTTTGTTCTGTTTTGTTTTGTTTTGTTCTATTCTCTTTAAAATAAAAAAATTTAAAAAGACCTCAGCTAATTAGATGAGGTCCACTCACCTTATCAAGTTAACTATACCACAAAATACCTTCACAGGTATTAATACCTGTAATACCTATTAATTCCTGTAACACTTGTAATGCAGGTATTAATACAGTGAATAGTACCTAAGTTATAATTTCACTAAATAATCGGGCACTCCAGCCTAGTGGGTAATCTACTTTCTGTCACTGTGACAAAATACCTGAAATAAGCACTTCTAAGGAGGAAAGGTTGACTTTGGCACCTAGTTTGAGAGGTTTCACCCCACAGTCAGCTCGCTCTGTTACTTTGGCATCTGCGGCATGACACAGCATCATGATGGGAAGTGCACGGTGAATCAAAACTGCTCTCCTCATGATGGCTGGGAAGCAAAGACAGAAAGCACCCAATAGTACCGCAGGGTGGGACCAAGACTTTAGCACATGTATTCCTGGAGGAACATTCAAGATCCCAACTACAAACAACTAGCAAAATTGACACATGAAATTAATTAAGAAGAACCTCCAAAGCCAAGAATAGAGAATAATACTTAGCATCCACATCTAAGGCTGGGGTAGAATACAATAAATGGTCTTTAACAAGCATTTTGGAGCCACCACACTTGAATCCCACTATCCTGCAAGCATCTCCACATAATTATGATGTGAGTGGTCCACAGATAACAGTCTGAAAAACTCTGAGACCATTAATTCTTCAAATACAATCATTTTTCCCTCCATATTCAAGATGGTGGCTTTCCCACATTTCCAAGGAGTACGTGCTCTCTACTTGCTCAAGCGTCCTATTTTGCCTTTGATCAGCTGACGGTTAAAAGTTCTTCTTTATATTGGGTCCAAGAGGACTTTATGGGATTTTTACCCATTAGTACCAATTCTGTTTTGTGCAGCTCAGAGTATTTCAAGATCTATGACCTAACCAAAAGGGCAGTGTAGGGTCAGGTGGTGGTTTGGAACACATAGTACACAAAAGGGCTCTCACTCCACTGTGAGAGGGCATAATATAAAGCAGCTCCATGCTGGTTGTGTGAGGATGTGGAAATGTGTGGGAAGAGCCCTCATACCACAGACTAGCTACAAGAGAATCAGGAATAACTTGTAGAGTCCATGGTGATGCAGTGAGGCTGGAAACTGTACAAGAAGGTAGTTTGCTAGGGCAAATACTTGATTCTGTTCATTAGAGGGTAGACTCCTGGACCTAAAAAAAATTCTAATTTATAAATGTAACAAAAAGATCTAGAAAAAATTTCCCTAAGATGACTGAAAATACAAAAGAAATTTGGAAGAAGATCATTCGAGGGCATTTCTACTCTTTCTGATACAAGCTGATATACAGAGATATTTCACACTCTAAGGAATTTATTTGGTAATATACTAACTCATCATTTACGAAATATTGCATGGTTATTGTATACCATACACTATACTTGGTACTGGGGAATGAGTGGTAATCAAAACTAACATGATCTCTGTCATCATGGAATTAAAGTTTAGTGGGGGATGACATAGTAAACCAGTAAAGAAACAAAAAGGTAATAAATTATATAAGTTTATAAAAAGAAATAAGGTACAGTTGTATAGAGAATAACAAGGCAGGGCTTGGTGTTCATGGGAGACATTTCTAAAAAGACAAGATTAGCATCAGATTTGAGGATGCACAGAAATTTCCTGAGTGTTCTGAGCACTTGAAACAGCACATGTGAAGGTTCAGAGGCAGAAAAGAACTTTACACACACAGAATCCAAACAGATGTTGGCACAGTGGGAATATGGTGAAGGGTGCCACGGTTCAAGATAAGGCTTCAGAGGTAAACAAGGGTCTGCTGCCATAAATATTTGAGGGGAAATTCATTAAAGGACAAAAAGTAGAACGTGGTATAATTTAGTTCCTGTTTGAAGGAATTACTCTGGCTATATTCAGAGAATGGATTGTGAAGAAGCAAGATTGTAAGTAGATCACTTAATAGACAAGTTGTTCAGATGACAAATATGGGTAGTGTATCAGAGTTTTCCAAGAGACAGAACTGGCATGATATATACATAGATCAATAGATATAAAAGAGGTGATTTATTAGGGAAATCAAATCATGCAATTACAGAGGCCAAAAATTCCCACCATAGACTACCTGCAAGCTGGAGAGCCTAGGATATTGGTACCATAGCCTCGTCCAAACCTGAAAGCTGCAGAAACAGGAAAGTCAATGGTGCAATTCCCAGTCTGAAGCCAAAGGTCCAAAAACTAGGGTACCATTGGTTATGTCCTGGAGCCCAAAGGCCAAAGAACATGGAGTTCTAAATCTAACATAGGAGCTGCGGTTCCAGCTGCAAGAGAGAGAGAAGAAATCATCTTTCCTCTGCTGTTTTTGTTCTGTCTGGGTCCATCGCTGATTGGATGGTGCCTGCACACATTGAGGGCAGATCTCACACACTCAGTTTTCCAACTAACACACCAGTGTCCTCTGGGAACAGCCTCACTGACATACCCAGGAAGTGATGCTTTGCCAGTTTTCTGGGTAGTCCCCTCAACCCAGTCAAGTTGTGCCTAAATTAACCATCACAGGTGGTAATAACTAGGATAGCTGGAAGAAGAATTTGAGAAAAGCAGATGGATTGAGAATATACTCAGGAGTTTAAATGTATTTTATGAAGAAATGGACCATGTGTGTTGTGCTTAGCAGTGTATAGTCAGTCCCCAGCACATTGCCTGCTTGGTATGTAAATATTAATACAATTGATCTTAATTCTATGCAAATCCTACATTTGTGAATTCACTCACTCATTGTGATTTATCTGTAACGCCAAAATCAGTGTTTACGGCACTTTCGCCATCACTCATAGTGCACATACACAAATCGGTGACATTTTTGAGTTGTTGGCCAGGCTAGCCTAGGTCAAACAACACCACGCTCTGCCTCCTTGTTTCAGGGTTCTTACTGTAAACAAGTTTCCTTTTTATTGCCTATTTACTGTCGTCTTCTCTACATTTTTGTGCTTTGTGTGTTTGTGTGGGTGCGCGCACTTTTACTACTTACAATGGCCCCCAAGTATAATGCTGAAGAGTTGTCTAGGGTTCCCAAGTACAAGAAGGTTGTGATGTGTCTTACAGAGAAAATACAAGGTTAAATAAGATTCATTCAGATGTGAGTTATGGTGCTGTTGGCTGTGAATTCAATGTTAATGAATCAACACTATTCATTAAAGAAGGTGTACTTTAAATAGAAACTCACATAAAATATAGTGATTAGTGGATGAAACTGTTGTGAAGAGATGCTTACAAGAACTTAAACTGTATTTTTCCCTAAAAACAATGGTTCAGTATTCACTAAGTCAATGTTCCCAGTAATTTTATAGAGCATAACTACCCCAAAAAAAGAGTCAACTATAACTGCTAATTGAAAAGCAATGAATGAATGAAAGAATGAATGAGATAGATATGACAAGATTTGCCAATGGATCGAGAACTGTAGGCTTTAACAACTTCATTAATGGTGGCACCATTTAGGAAGATAGGATATTTTGGGAAAAGAATAGGTTTTGGAGGAAAATGGAAAATGTTATTTTCACATGCTGCTTTTGAGATGCCTGTGAGATGCCCAAGTAGAGAGGTCAAGTACCAGGTGGATATACAAGTCTGAATCTCAAAGGAGATTTCTGGACATAAATTTGCAAGTCATCAACACACAGGTGGCACTTAAAGCCACAGGGCTAAAGGAAATCCCTTGGAAAGTAGGCTCAGGAAGAGAAGGGAAGGCCATAGACCCGTGCCCAGGAGCACACCTATTTTCAGAAAGCTAGTACAGGAGGCAGAACTAGCGATGGAGACCAAGGAGAACAGCCGGTTCTGAACAAGATAACCAAGAAACATAAGACATCACAGAAGTCATGAAAAGACTACGCTGAGATAAAGAGCAATCAATCAGTCCTAGAGAATGTGGTTGGTGATGAAGATGCAAGTGGAATTAGCCCTGCATGGTGCAATGAAGTTGATAAAGACCTTGAGCTACCTTTGGAGCAAAGGAGTAGTCTGAGGAATGAATGGCAGAGCAAAAAAATTAGAATAACATCGGGCAACTTGTAAAAGTTTTATGATGAAGAGTAGATAGCAAGGAATTGAGGTACTGCTAGAGGATAAGGGATTAAGACAGGGTTTCATTTTCATTTCATTTCAAATTGGAAACTACTACGAAACAGTTAAGCTGTTATGAATTATGCAGTTAAGAAAGGGGAGATGAGCCATGGTGAGAATAGAGAAAATGAAGAACCTGCTGCGATGGTGGGGATACACACCTGTAATCCCAGCACTCTGGGAGGCTGAGGCAAGTGATCATGAACCTGAGCCCACCTGGACAATTTAGCAACTTAACAAGACCCTGTCACTGAATGAAAAAGAAAAAATGGCTGGGGATATAGCTCAATGAGAAAGCCCTCTCCAATACCTAAGAAAAGTATGGGATCCAGGGCACATTTGGAAGAACTAGCCTTTGTTAACAGGAACAACCACCACACTTGACTTGCACATACACAAACACACACCCATGCATGCACACACATGTGCACACGCACACACACCTATGCCTCTGCAATTGATAGCATACAAGAATTGTGAGATTTTCACCAAAGTTCTAACAAGTACAGATATTTGTGATTCCTATTTCTAATCTCCCTAAGTTTTCATCTCTCTTTTTTCTCATGTTTCAATCTTCAGACCTTTGCACTTCATTCTCTATGAAGTTGTCCTTCTGGGGTTCTTCTAAGTTTCTTGCTGACACTCAGCTCTTTCTAGTGACTCATCTTCTGCTCCTTTTTCCCAGCTTCTAAAGATTTGAGTCATGTCTTTTTCCCACTAGAGGCACTGCCTGGAGGCTAAAAAAACTAATCTGGGACAGCTCAGTCCTCCTGCTTCACTGCCACCTGATGGGCAATTCTCACGGACATCTACTACCCACAGTTAAGTGAAGGCTCAACTGATAGTAAAGGCTATGGTTTCATCAGAAACTCATTTCTGGCAGTTTTATGCTCATCCATATTCATCAATGTTCCGAATCCATTTCAGGCATGATTTTGCTAACAATTTTAAGTTTATATAGCCCAAGGATATCCACTACTCCCAAAGATATTCGTTATGATCTACTATAGTACATAATACCCATGGACCTACTATGCTCTCAGGTAAACACTTTCAACATATCAACTCATTTATTCCTCAGAACACCCTGCGCAGTAGGTATCATCATTCCCATTTTATGGATTTGCATTCTGAGACTCAGGAACAACACAGCTGATAAATTAGGAAGCCCAGATTTGTACTCATCTCAAACTGCAAAGCCTAAAACCTTTCCACTTTTGCCAGGCTGTTAAGTGGGCCTCCAGTACTCCCTGAACCCATTCTGTCAGGCATCATCATATTCCATAAATGTTCCAGCTCCCCACACCTGCAGGAATTGCCTTAGAGAAAAACACCAATTTATATCAACGTAAGTCCCACCTAACTCAGTGCCTGACCCAGTCATCGATTGCCTGTGTTCCCCTGGAAAGTCATGGCTGTGCTTCTATTTCCTGAGAAATCATTGTACATTGCAATTTTCACCATTGTGTTCAATCTAAGTAATAGAAATAAAAGGAGGGGTAGAAATTCTTTTAAGTCGCTAGTGAATTCTTTGGCAGGTGTGAAAATTGATGTCACAGAAGAAGAGGCCTAGGTTGTATCAAAGTGAGTAATAAATAATAACCCTCAGAGTAAGGAAGAAATGACACAATGAATTGGAAAGAGAGTCATGTGGGTAGAACACATCTGCCCACAGCAGATGGGAAGGGTGGTCCTGCTGCTTTAGGTGCTAGAAAGAGACCAGCAGTATCCAGGACTCAGAAAGAGAAGAAATCTAGCTCTATGAAGAAGAAAAGCAAAAGAAAGCCCTAGAGTGACAAAGAGACCCTGAGAGGGAACTGGAGTAGCCAGGAGCACGCAGGGCTTTCCTATGATGAACGTGAGCCAAGAACTGGGGGCTCTGAGGAGCAGCAGCAGGAGGGAAAATCACTAGGATATACTTTGAGCCTCAGAGAGCAAGAAGATGTGAAAGTTCTCTTTGAAACAAGATAAAGAAAATACCAAAGCAAACTAAGAAGAACTTGATAACAATTAAAGATTAGAGCAGGTACTGATCTTACTTTTTTGATATTTTAAAAACAGAAGAAGAGGGTTAAGTTGCTATGGATCAATTTACACTTTATGCTATCTTAAAAAAGAGAGATCTGTGTGGTTTTTTTTGTTGTTGTTGTTGTTGCTTTTTTTTAAAGCAGATGTGATTTGATTACATGCTAATATCTGGCCAATTAATAGTGTTACTCAGACTGTCTCCAAAGTGCATCAAAACAACTGGTTAAAAGAAAAGAATTAAGTCAAATCCATTTTTGATGTTAAGTGTACGTGTTGGGGGCATGCCTGCAAATGTCCTATTTCACAATCTCTTTGTGACATTCAAACCACCTTGTGTGGGTAGGCACAGACCCAAAACAGTGACAGCTAGATACAAATCTAGCTTCTCTCAGACCCTTCATCCTCCAGGGAAGCAGGAGAGGATTTAGTGGTGAGGCTTGTCTAATTAATAGCAAAAAATGTGGGAGTAAAAACCCACACCTCAACCCAAATGTTTCATCACCCTTTCAAACAAGTTTTCGGAACAAAGAATTTTTCAATGTGCAGCTGTACAAGCAGGCTGGAGGGGGGAGGGACATAACATTCACAAAACCACATATGTGTGTACACAGCACATAGATGCATGGACACTCATGGGAATGCACTTGCACATATGGGGGTACACAGCATTTCGAGTCGCACCCTTGCTAATGCAAAATTTGACGAAGAAGAGGGTAACTCTAACCCCAGGAAATGAAAGGTTTAAAATTAAAGTTCTTGATACAATTGTTACCTGATTTCAGGGGCTTAGGCAAGATCATTACCATAACTATTACCATTAATATTAATAACAAAAACTGGTATTTGCATAACACTTTACATAAATTATATCATTGGGCTTTGAAAGATATTTTACTAATACATATTTCCAACAAATAACCAAGCGACAAGAAGTAAAAGGAAAAACCTTCATAGCATGCAGCAGAGGAGGGGGGCTTCTGGGCTTTCTGTCACTAAGGAGCCCCCTTTATTCCCAATAAGACTTCATATTTTTAATGTGTTTTTGTCTAATTAATGACCTTTATTAAAGAATATTCCATTTCCCTATTCTTATTTATAGAAGAACAATCAGTATGCAATAATTCATACTACCTCACTGAGCTAATATAATTCCATGAACTTGATGTTTGAGTTACTGTCTGATGCCTTATTATCAGCAAATCAATTCTAGTTCAGCTTTTTTGATATACTGCACATAATTTTAAGGTCCCCACTACCACCTTAAAGAAACTCAAGGGGTTCAAGAACCCTGGCAGGGAAGCATGATTGAAATAAATCTCAGTATATTCCTCTTATCCATTCCTTTGAAACCAGCAGCAAATAAACAAAGGTTTAAAATTTTTAAAACAAAACTTGGAAGTCTCTTAAGTAAAACATCACAAAGCAATTACCTGTGCGCACACACACACACACACACACACAAAGAAAGGCAAAGGACTAACCATTGCCAATAGCATTTTTTCTCCTTAATATGATTTGCAGACCAGGTAAAGCCATTGCTGACACTGTTTACAGAAAGCTAAACTATATGGGCTTCCAATCCTGCTTGTCACTTCTCAGCTAAATGTGAGGGAAACTTTCTAGATTTCTAGTCCACTGGTTTCTTTGCCTGGGACATAGTATCATAATAGGTGCAATTTCTTAGAGCTATGTGGGACTTCTATGAGTAATTACATGTAACGATTGTAACACACATCCTAGCACAAAGCGAGTAAGCAATATATTTTAGCTGTTATTATTATCATCATAAGTATACACTTTCAGGAACAGGAGCTGATTCTCAAGCTTTTCTCTTTTCTTTTCTTGAGTACTCGGGATTCTGGGGATTAAACCCAAGGGCTACATCCTCAGGTCAATTTTTATTTTTTGAGATAGGGTTTTACTATGTCACTAAGTTGCCTAGGATGGGTTCAAACTTGCCATCCCCATGCCTCATCCTCTCAGAGTGCTGGGGCTGTTGGCAGGCACCATCACAACCAGCTACTCAACATTTTTCATGACCCAAAAAGAAAATCTAGATTCATAAAAATTTGTTTTAGTTGAATCTCTTATTCTTGCAATGTTTTTAGAAAGCTGCAATTCTGCTTTGATCAAATCTGAGGCAGCATGCACAGAAGTCAGGAATGAAGGCTGTGGAGGCAGAATTGCCTTGGTTCAAAGAACTTCTCTAGCACTCAACCTCTAGGAAGCTCTGGATATGACCTCAGGTTTATTAGTCAACGTCACTATTTCCCCATTGGTAAAACAGGAATCATAACTAGCTCCTGGAGCAGTAGAGATTTAATGAGATAATGTAAAAAAGACATTTAATCACTTACTATAGTAAATCCCCTTCCCTCACCCAAAAATAGCTATCATGATTACTGTCCATTAACACATGAAAATATCATTTGCTGAATCTCGAATCCCTGGTGCAAAATATAACATTTTTGAAATCCAAATACATTTTCACTTGCTGTGGTAAAACATTTAGATAAACCAAAAATTAGCCTTGGAAATAGAAAGCTAAGAAGAAATATTACTAATTTGTTCATTTTTCTTTTCCCCCTGCACACATTAAGTGTAGCTTGATCTTCAACTATGTCAATAGACATCAACTGGTTCAACAGTTTTCACAGATCTGCTTAGTTATTTCACTGGTTGCTTCCATTAAAGGACTGATTAGAAGACAATTAGTAGCTGGCCGATTTAGTCAAAAGCATCAAACTAGTTTACCCCCCATGGTTCTCTTATATCCTAAGATGTGTGGAGAGAAAAAGAGTCCCCAAAGGCAGCCAGCACGCATGCTCCCGCTCCAGAGCAGTCCCTCACCTTGCTCAGAGGACCCCTATATTCAGGATCTCCCCAGGTCCCGTCACTCAGCCACGGGGATGTTTTGCCAACTCATCTCTCCAAGTCCTGGCAGAGAGGACCTTTTCCTTCCTTCTTTAAACTGCAGCCTTTACAGACTTACTCTCTTTTTCTCTAGGGAAAACCAAACCTAACCTAAATAACAAAAAGTGGTAAAGTTTCCCCAGCAGACTGTGTCTTCCGCACCTTGATTAGCCGAGCAAAATGTAGACATAAAACGCAATTGCTTTTTTTTCCCAGATGCTAAAAATGTCAGCCTTGATTTACCCCGACACTCTGACTGACTCATGGCAGACATAAATCCTTCATGCCCAACACAATCATTTTTTGACCTGCTCTGCGGTGGAGAGGGGGGAAGGCTCGCCTTTATCCTCCTGGTTCCAGCACCTCGATCCCAATAACTTTTTCTTCATCTCTCTCTGTGAGGAGAAAGGGCTAGAGGAGTAAAGGCAGAAAGGCACAGGATCATTATATTTTTTCTGAAACATCATGCTTTAAGTGAGTCAGAAGGGAGAGGAAGAAGAGAATAAAAATGTATTTATATAGGACTATTTCCTCTCACCTCACCCATAACTTCCCCTTTCCTCTGCTTCATCCTTGAAAATGTAGGAAGGCCTTCCTCTTGGAAAAAGGCTGTCTTTCTGCTATAGGGAAAAACTGGATGCTGAGTACAGTTGCAGCGTGGCACAGGGGACAATGCTTGGATTGGTAGCCGAGTCAGGATAATTGCTATTGCCTGTGGATTGCCCAAACACAGTCAGGTGACCTGTCAGTTTGCGAGTGTGGCCTCTAGAAACTTGGCATGTGAAACACAATCCATTAAGCAAGTGGGCACTGACTGGTTAACAGGGAAGATATAGTCTCTGATTTCACATCTACCCATGAAAGAGAGCAGATCCGGATCAATCATTTCTTTCATAACGCGGTACTCACATCTTTAAAGGGAGACTATTTAGGCCTGTCCCTCACCTCTTCCTTCATAGAGATCTTGTATTTCCGAAATGCTTTGATTTCTCCTGAAGCAAAGAGAGCAGTGACTTAATAGGACTTTTCCCTGCTGTCCATGTCTGTGAGCCAGCGAGGTGGTCTTTCCCTCCAAATTCACAGGGTGCACAGAAGAGCCACCTTTGCGGGCCAGCAGGCAGTGTAACATTCTCTCTCCAGCCCTTCACTCATACCCCACCTCAAGGATATAATAGCCTTGAGTCCCTGACTATTCTCATGCCTCCTTTTATTCCTGCCCTATGCCAGTGAGACTTTTTTAAATCACCTTTCCCTTTAGTTGAGTGTCTAGTCCAGGGGTTTCTTAATGGCAGAGGCTGTATTCTGTGCCTGGCACATACCAGGCATCTAACAGTGAGTAAGCAAAACGGATTCCTGTCTTCCTGCAGCCCCAGTCTTCCAGCCATTAGTTAAACCTCTCATTAGAAAGGCCATCTTCTATCCTTCCAGAGATAGACACTTGAGAATTCTCCTTTAATTCCTAGCCTCCTGCACATCCTAACGCCCCTCTGGCTCTTTCTCAGCCAATCTACCAAAGTAAAAGTGAATTAAATTTAGCAGCCATTGGAGAAGGCCAAAGGCAATCATCTACCTCTCCAAGACCTGACAGGCCACCAGGCCACCTCGTCTAGCCCAGACTTAACCAACCCTGCCTCCCCTCTCCTTGCACATAGCTACTCTAGGAGAACTGAGCTAGCTCACAGTCACTGACCCTCTGGAATGTGTGGTGCCCTCAGACTTAAGAGGGCAGAGCTCTGGTATTCCACCATAAGAATTACTTCCGAGCCCATTCCCAAGTGAACTCTCTACCTGATCATCCAGGGAAGGAGGCATTTCAAGAAGCTCAGACCTCTTTGGTAACATCAAGAGGAAAGACAGTTCAGTGGGTACCACAGTAGGCATTTGCGTGCATTCTTATTCTGAGACCAGTTGCTCCAGTAGAGATGAAGTATTCCTAATGTTGGGAAAATGAAATCAGGAGTCTTTAACCCCAATCCTATCTTCCAGGTGGAGGTTACTCCTAGAAATTTTGTTCCTAACCCTCATAGCTTCCTCCTGGCTCCAGCTGGTCAAGGGGAGAGCAAAGTCGCCAAAGACCTTGTCACCCTTGATCACCTTTCCCTTAGTTTGTGGTATCACAAAGCCCCCTGCCTGATATGGAGTAGGAGGTAACTCTTCAGTAGCTATGGAGGCTGTAGCTCATATATACCTCCATACAACTCCACTCTGAAAATCCAAGAGGAAAAGAAAAAAATATATATATCAGCAGCACTTTTGATGTTATAGGAGCTGCGTGGTATGCTCTGCTAGGCAGCCCCGGCTACCCAGCCCCTGGCCTTGGAATCCATACATTATTTAATGGGAAGGAAGACATGCCCGAAATGAGCTGGAACAATTGCTTAAAGGAGGTGGCAAAGGGGGGAGAGGAAGGATTGTGTAGTTTTGGTTTTTTTTTTTCAATTTCTCTGACCGTGCCCGTTAGTTTTGTTTCTTATTTAGGATACAGCATTAATCATGCTAATATTTTACAGCTGGGCTTCACTCTTTAGTCATTACTTTAATCAAACCCATCAGCGAACGAAGGAACACGTTACCAGGTGGGAATAACTGCTACCGCTCGCTGTTAATTACTTTGCATTTTACAGCAATCAGCAGCAGGGGCTGAGATCATAATAAATTCATGACTTATGGGCCCATAAAATCATTACCGTAGGAAAATATGTTTTATCGGGGATTCGATGGGCCGCTGCTCAGACAGAGATTTCTTGAAGGAAATGACACCCATGAAATTAAACTGATCCTTGCAGTCAGCAGAAATGCAAATGCGCAAAGAGCAAAATTGCGCTGTGTGAGAAAGGGGTTGGCAGAGTGCGCGGGATGAGGGTGGAGGAGGCGTGGCCAGTGGGGGCGGGGCCGAGATGCGCTGCAGGGAAGGAGCGAAGGATAGGGCTCCAGGAGACAGCACTAAGTACACTGACTCTGCGAGTTGGTGAGTCAGAGGTCTGGGAAAGCAGTCCTGGGCCAGTTCATAGTCAGTCTCTAAACTCTCTCGCCCTTCTTTATTTCAATCAGCTTTTCCTCATTGTCTTGGAAACTCTAACAGGTGGTATTCCGAACAGCTGAGGATGGTGATTCTAAAAGCCAAGGGACAGGGTCAACAAATCATACCTAAGAGAGTGCGAGAGGGAGGGAATTCGGCTTCTGGGTCTTCTTCCCTCCTTCAGGCTGCCCAAATTGGCCATTTGATGGATAGCTGCACTTCTTAACTGAGGTGACCCTGCTCTGGCTTCTGACCCCCGCAGCCATCCCACAGCTTGGCTGTGTAGATTCTTGTGAGACCTCAGAGACCTCAAAGGCCATCTCTGACCTGTGAGAAATGCTCTCCAAGGAGAATAATGAAACCCCCTGGTTTCATTTAGGGGGCAGGGGATACCTACCTTTAAATTTCTCCCAAGATGCACTCATGCCATTTGTTTTAAAGTAAGTTTCCCTTTTCCTTTGCTTCTTCCAATTACTCTAGACAAACACAGACCCTTATTTAGTGTTATTTAAGCATGAAATTATAGCATCCTTTTAAATGCTAAGGAACTAAAAATAAGTCCTTTTATCCAGGCACACCAGGTCCAGATCTAGTAACACATTAATTTCTGTAAATCAGACAAGATGAAATTCAAACAAAATCCAAGCGCTTCTGATGAAAGGTTTATTCACCTTTCCGGTGATGATCACCAGCTTTGCTAATCATCATTGTCCACAGTTTTAAAGGGTTGGGGAAGGGTAGTTCTTTCAGCTGGGGTGAATAGCACAGCTGAGAGGAGTCAGTGTCATCGGGAGGTCAGTAGGAGTTCGACACCCACTCTTACCCTGAGTTGTGAGTCCTAGGGAACTGATTTAACTTCCTGGGTCTCAGTTATGAATTCTGTAAAACAGAGGAAATTGTGCCTACCTTAAATAAAGAGTTGTTAGGGATAGGAATGAGTTCACTGTGTATGTAGATCACAAATTAAAACACTAGACAGGTCTCCTGAAGAAACTGACCCACTTCTCCAAAATTTCCCACCACCCTACCCCAAGGTCAGTCAAGGTGAAACAGCCAGCTCCCCGCAGGAAGCCAGGGATGCTGAAGAGCTGCCTAGCACAAGTTGGCGCATGGGAACCCTGCACAACAGCAGCCTGTTACTATGAGATGATGAATAAATGGTGCGGGGCATTTGGCTGTATTCCCACCTGTCACTGTGACTTTCAGGAATATGTACTGCACCCTTCAGCTCTTGGGAGATCCTGAGCCTCACAAAAGCAATTTCCTCCAGAAGCAAGAGGCAGACACAGAAGCCACCAGTCTTGCTGGGACCACACGGCTGTACTGTCTATTTTTCCTCATTATAGTTTATCTGCCCTGCATTCACTTTTGGAAGCTATTGGTAATAAAGAGAAAGAGGGAAGCTGCTGTCATCCTTTGCCCCAGCATGCTCTCTCCCCTAACCAAGACATCAGCTCACACCACCCACCTGCTCCCCAGAGGCAGTGCTCCCGTCAGGATTCAACAAGGAGCCCGTTCTCTCTATTAACTACTTTCACGGCTAGTAAAAGTAAAGCTGGACCTGCTCCCCCACCTAGTTCCTCACAGCCCCAGCCCAGTCCACTGACTCAGCATTAGGGCAAAAGAAAGAATTGAGGAGCTGTAGACAAAGTTATTTTAAAGGAGGAAACCAAGAAATGCAATAACCCATCAGCTTTTTATCTTTCTTGAGAGCAAAGTTTCAATATGATTGTGAATCACAAGGGAATGAGTTAGAAGGATGCTGACCTTTTAGCCACATCTGTGTCCTTAAAAAGTTATATAAGTAAAAAAGAAAAAGTTATATAACCCTTACAATGGGTTAACATAGAATAAGGTAAGATGAAGGGTTTTCCCCTCTTTATATTTCTGAAACCTTGTATAGTGGAAAGCAGAAATGTACTACCATCAGCAGAGGGATTTCGTATCCTATCTACGTTGTGTAATAGTTTCCTGAGTTTGGAACACTCTTTAACTCTCAGGGAACATCTGATTTACTGAGATTAGGCATTTACTTTTCATGGTGGTTGTAAAGGATAAAATGATTAATATTTATAAAATGTAACAGAGGAAAGATTCAACAAAAAGTCACGGTTATTACTAAATTAGCACATTGTTGCTGAAGAAGCATGGAGAAGCTGCTGTAATGAATGTGAAGATGCTAACCTGAGACAAAAATCCCAAAACAGTGCTGTGAAACCCAGCCAGTACGCTGTCTTGTAATTTCAGTATATACTAGAATCCTTGGGCTACAAGATACTTATTCTAGAAGACTTCCTTTGAAAATGAATTCATTCACGTAGGTAACATATAGACCAGTCAGTTGACTTTAAACTGAGGGATTTTGGAAGAGGAAATGTTACCTCACCATTATGGAGGGAGTGAAGGAAGGCTTAAGTGAAACAGAAATTAAAGTTCCATGTCTCTGATGTCTTCCCAGGTATGCCAGAAATATATCAAGTCACTACCATAAATTGCTTAGCCGTGGGTCTTAAATAACATCACGGAGGCACTGTTCTTCCAATGTCAGGCACACGCCATTTTTTGTTTTCTACGTGCCGTGATACCTTATGAGTTCAATAAATACATTGATTGATACTTACTAGTTTACCAGAAAACCTTTCAGTTATTGACATTAATTTTGGGATGACAACAAAGTAGCTAGTTTAAAAGTGGAATAGAATGACATCAGATACCCATGACATGCCCAGCCTTGTACTAGGCATTTTATATAGTTTGTCACAATTCATCTTAACAAACTCTGTGGTTGATATTGTTGTGATTGTTGAGTTCCAACTGTTGGCTCAGATCCCCCAGCTAAAGACTGAAGAAGGATAACATGGGTGGGTTGTGGATATTGTCCTGGAAAGAAAGCCAAAATATCAATCGCTTGGGACATCATTGTGCTAAAAAGTTATTGGTTGTTCCTATGAAATTCAAATTTAACTGAGCATATTTTATTTCATCTGGCAACTTTATGTTTCGAACTTAGGTTTTGTTTGTCTTTGACTTTTTATTTGGTATTTCATTTAACTGACTTAAGCTTATTTGTTAAATTAAGTAAAAAGTGAATGCATGGTATTTTAATATGCAAAGGCACTAATGCTCTATTTCCCTGAGATTATATTGTTGTTTTGCTGTTGTTCAGTGGTTGATTTTTGAGGTCCAAACCAAATCATATTAGTGTCCTGAAAAGAAGGAAAGAGCAAAGCCATGCTCTCTTTTGCTAAAGCTTTCTCTGTTTTGTGCTGCAAACTTTACATCCCAAATGATCATTATTTTATGTTGCCATTCATCAAAACTTTAAAGAAGTGGCATTTGAGGTTCTGCCCTGCTTCATAAATAGGAAGGTGATGTTCTAAACTAAAATACCTGCCAGGCATGGTGGCATACGCTGTAATCCCAGCGCTCTGGAAAGCTGAAGATCTCAAATTCTAGTCCACCCTGAGCAATGTATTGACTTAGTGAGACCCTGGCTCAAAATAAAAAATTTAAAAAGTGTGTGGAATAAGGGGAGTGCTGGGAATGTAGCTCAGTATGATGACTGTAGGTCCCCAGTACCACACACACACAAAATGTATTTTTCAGCTCCAGACAAGATGGTGAATGAGTATAGACCACTATAATCTCCTTCTCCTAAATCAACCCTGAAATAAATGACAGAGGGGCACACAAAAATCATCAGATTCTAACTTGTCATATTGAAGTTAAAAAGAAACCCTGATACAAATATGATAGGTATGACTGTGACAGGATTTACTTACTCTGTGCACCTGGCACTGTCCTTTGCAAAGGGGACTTCATTCTTTTGAGCTCACCAGGACTAACTGACTAGTGTTTAACCATTGTCTTCTTATAAACACATTGTGAGAGCAGACACACACATTAAAAGCTGAGCTCACAGACCAAACTCTTAAGTACTTGAAGAGTACAACTACCTCCATAGCAAGATAAAATCATATGACAAAAGAGGTAGGAAGCATGATTACTGGCAAGAACAGACCAAGAATTTAGAATAAGTGTGAAAAATATTCTTCTGAAGAAGATTAAGAAAAAAAATTAAAGAAATGGGAGAAAGCAATAGCAATAAAAATTTAGTAATTAGAGTTTTAAAAGATAGGGTAAACAATAGAATGGATATAGCTGAAAAACAAATTAAGTTGAAAGATCAGAAAATAGTGCAGGAAAGAATAGAGATGAAGAACATAAAATAAGGACCAAATATAATAAGGAGAATAAAAGTAGATGTGCCACCATGGTATCACAGCAATCTCCTAAAGTACTGGAAAAATGAGTGGATAAAAATATGGAGAGAAATTTCCCAGAACTATTAATTATTAATCTAATGGATCAGAAGAACCCAGAATATCCAACAAAAAATAAGAAAAAACCTGCCCTTGGTTGTAATTCTACATATAGAATATAGATATATAATTCTACACATAGAATATAGGTAGAATATAGAATTAAATATAGGTATATAATTCTACATATAGAATTATAGGTATATCAGAGACAAAAAATAAATTTTTAAGTCTTCTAGAGAGTAAGGAATCAGATTGCTGTTAAATTTCTCAGTAGCATCATTAGAAGCAGGAAGATAATGAAGTGATATTTTAAAGCATCAAAAGAAATTTAAACCTAGAATTAAATATATCAAATTGCAATTTAAATTTGAATGCACCATAAAACATGATTAGACACACAGTCCCTTAGAGAGTTTACCAAACCAGAGCCACAATTAGGACATATTTAGAAGGGTACTTAAGTAGGAGAAATAAATGCACTAGATACTGGAAAGTGATATTGAAATAAAACTTGATCAGATATTTAGGTATTTTTGTTTCTTTTCTTTTAAAAAAAGAGAGAAAGAAAAAAATTAAAATGATCAAAAACTAAAATTCTAGGAAAAATCAACACAATCCGAGGTAGTGACTGAAATATGAGAGTGCGCCACTGTATTCATCTTGTTAGAAGAGAGATTGATAGAGACAGAGATAGAAAAAAAAAGAGAGAAAGAAGGGAGAGAAGCATGATAAAAGAAGTAAAAAAGGAAAATGGAAGGAGTGGAAAGAGGAAGGGGAAATGGCTTAAAAATATCAGTAGAGTTAAATAAATACAAGTATGGGTTTAAAAGCAACTATCAAAATTAGAATATCAAAATATCCAAGAAAATAGGAATGGAGAAAAAAATAAACAAAAGGAAAATATAATAGAACTAAGTTCTAACAAATGTCATTAGAATAAATATAAATTAATGAAATTATTAAAGTATCTTCTCTGATTTTTTTAATCCACCATTATATTGACTACAATATACACACTTAAAAACACACAGAAGTACTAGAAATAAAAGATGGAAACGATGTATCAGTGAAGTATGGACCAAAAGAAAGTTTAGTAGTCATCTTAATTACCTAAACAAAGTTTAAAGCTAAAAATATTGAAAAGAAACAATGGATAAAATCATCTGTGCATAATAGAGGAAAAAAGATGGTACAAGCAATATATACATATATGCATCTAACACTGCTCAAACATGCAAAGCAACAGTGATCTAAACAGAGTAATGAATAATTGTAATTATGTTGAATTTATTAGAAACCAATATATCAAACAGAAAAAATATATACAATACCAGAAACCTAAGTAATACAAGCAGTAAAATCTGGCAGACACACACACACACACACACACACACACACATTCTACCCCCAATAAATAGAGAATATAGTTTTTAATTTAACCATGTCACAAAATATATATATTCTAGATCACCACATATATATTAGATCACTAAAACAATCTCAAAAAATTACCAAAGAACAGTATAGAACAGACTATGTTCTCCAACAATGATCAAATAGAATTAGAAATTATCTGAAATGGCATAACATGAATAACACATGTGGAAATAGAATCAAATTTTATTAAACAGTTCTTGGTTAAACACGAAATAGAGGAAATTTAGAAACATTCATGACTGAATGATAATTAAAACACCACCTGTCAAAAATCTGTGGGACATTAGTAAAGTCGTGCCTAGAGAAAATTTACAGTTGTAAATAAATTATCAGGAAACATGAAAGTCAAAAACATATTAGCTAAGCATGCAACTAAAGAAGTCTGAAAAAAGGGGCTTACAGTAAACACAAAGAAATAAAAAGTAAAAAAAAACTAAGAACAGAAAACATTGAAATAGGGAACATACAAAAAGAGTAACAATTTAACAAATTAGAAAGTATTTCATTCCCTAAGCAAAATAAATGGAGACCTCTGGAAAGACTCGTCAAGAAAAAAAGAGAAAAACTGCATGTTATCCCCAGGAATGAAAGAAGAGAATTTGAGAGGAGCAGAGTGGGGAGGGATTACGAAAAGTAACAGCTTTAAGTAAATATATTTGAAAATGTGATTTGAGGAACAGGAGCCTAAAACAAAATTTAAACACCCAAAGTAAAAGGATTTAAAGAGTTTAAAGAGAACAATCAATATGTTAAAGAGCTACAAAGAACATTTAATAACTTTCCTACCCCTAAACTAGCCAGCGTTCTATAAAATGTTAAGAAATGGCAAGTCCAATTTTAAATATGATTTCTAAAAACTGAAAAAAGATGGAAGGTAATTTTATGAGTAAAGAATAATCTTGATTCTGAAATCAAACACAATAGAAGAGAAAATTCTAGATTTATTTCACTTAGATGCAAAGACACTAGAAAAAATTGTAAATAATAGAATCATCGTGGTGTGTGTGTGTGTGTGTGTGTACCATCAAACACAAGTGACATTATCCAGTAATGCATAAAAAATCGCAACAACATAATTTCTCACATTCAGGGTGAAGAAAAATTATATAATAATTACATGCAAATTATTTAAAATCTATTGTATAGTAATATCAATTAATTCAAGAAAAGTGATTGATTAGATTTGATACATATGATGGATAATGCGTTCTCCCATCATGACTATTTCATACTACAGGAGGTCAGTGTTACAACAAAGTAAAAGTAAAGAGAAATAAGGATTGGAAGGCAATGTGATACTCTATCTGGAAGAACCACCACAATTCATGTACACAAGGTCAATCTAAATGAATTAAAACAATTTCTCCAATTGAAACCCAACATGAAAATTTCATTTGAAAAAGAGGAAAATACCAATCTTGCTATCAACAATCACAAAGTATCTAGAGGTTAATATCTCAAAGTATCTAGAAGTTATCAAAATATCTAGTTATCAAAGTATATAGAAGTTAATATCACTAAAGGAACACAAGATCAATAAGATGAAAATCCAGAATTCTAATAAAGAACATAGCAGAGGGTAATACAGATATAATTAAATAATTAAAGAGATATCATGCTCTTGAATCAGATGATTTATAATCTAAAGATGTTAATTAACTCAATATTTAAATTAAAGCAATTGAATCAAAATCTTAAGTCAAATTTCCATAAAACGTGATCAAAGTACTCTAAGGTATATACGGCAAAATATCTCTACCAGTATAATAGTTGTCATTAACAGGAACAGAACTTGCCCTGTAAAATGTATAACAGGATATTTTTCTAAATACCCTATGGCAGTATCATAAAAGCAGATAAATAGACCAAAGGAAATGTCAGAGATCAGTGATATTATGGAAGCATAATATAGAATAAAGTAGTACTACAAATCAACCAGGAAAATAATTACTTACTAATTTTGGTGAAATTTGACCTAGTGAAAAAAGGTAACTGAATCCTAAATAATACCACATAGAATAAATGTAGATTATTTTGATGATACTGAGGTATAGTATTTCCTAAATAAAATCTTTATGCATAAATCCTAAAGCACTAATTCAATGAATTTTGTGTCAACAAAATTTGGCACTTCAGTGCATCAAACAACAATATGGACATTTTTAAATTAAAAGACAGACCATCTACAAAATTATTGGGACATTTGTTTTAGTCTCCTTGTGTTTAGTTTCACAAATAAATCATTGGCAATTTTCCAAAAAAATTAAAATGGGCCAGAGATATAGCTCAGTGGCATGACACTTGCCTGGCAAACATGAGGTCTTGAGTTCGATTGCCAGTTCCAAAAAAATAAAAATAAAAATAAAAATAAAAATAAAAAAGACACAGCTTGTCGATGCATAAACCTACAAGAAATTATTATTTAGAATACAAGACTTCAAAGTAATATCAAGGAGAGAGTACCTCCATTAGAAAAATGGGCATCTAATATAAGGTCAGTTCCTAAAAGAAGAAATTCAAACCCTGAGAAGCAGAGCAAAAGAGACAATCAAACTCATCCCTCATCAGAAAAACGCAAAGTAAAACAACATTGAGACTTCACTCTATACCAGTTAGTTGAATTAGATAATTAGATAATGCCAAGTGCTGGCATTATGAATGTAGGTTTATATTGGGATCCCTATGCATTGCTGATGGGAATATAGACCAAGGCTGTTTTCAAGGGATACAGTATTATGCAACTTACACAACTACATGTATACACCTTGTGACTAGCAAATCTGTTCCTAGATTACATATCCAGGAGAAATTTTCATATGGGTCCTAAAGGTGTTCGCTGTAAGGATTATTTGTAGCCTACACAAACAGAAGTTCCTGGACTTGTGCAGGTATGACAACCAAAAAGCCTGTATACAGTGGATTGAACTTGGTCGCCCATGACTGGGAATCACTAAGCAAAATGTGGAAAATGCAACTATGTGGTTCATGCAGCACGTGATACAACAGATAGATATGACACACACCAACACGAAGAGATTTTAAGTCACAATTAGTTGTGCAAATAGAAACATAATGAAATATATAATGCAATACCTTCCAAAACTAAAACTATCACCACACAAAACATTTATTTCACAAGAGTGTGTGTATATATATATATATATATATATACATAAAATACATGTTTTAAAAGTAGATAATTGCCTATGGGAAGGGGACAATGGAGGTTGAATGTGGAGATAAAATAAGACCCTCTCTTTCAGAATCATGATAAAATTATTTTTGAACTAAGGCATATGAGAACTTCTACACTTTCCTCCTGAAAGGAAGGAAAGAAAAAAGAAAAAGGTTTTCAGAAATTGATATTGGAATTTATCTTCCTCATTATTGATCAGCCATTTAGACTAGGAGTTGGCTAACCTTTTTTTTTTTTTGAGACAGGTTCTCCAGGCTGTCTCAAAAAAAAGAAACAACTCTTGGCAATCCTCCTGCCTCAGCCTCCTAAGTGCTAGGATAACAAGTGTGCATCACCACACCCAGCTAGCAAACTTTTTCTTCAAAGAGCCAAATAGTAAAATAATTTAACTTTTGCAAACCAAACTCAACTTTGTTATTGTAACAGGAACAATATGTACAGAATAAGCACATCTGTGTTTCAACTAAACTTTATTTACCAAGCAGGCAGACTATCATGTGCTGACTTAGACCACAAAGATCACTTCAAGAAAGTGCATTAAGGAACACATTGTTATGCAGACTGTGTTTACAGATCTAAAAATATGATCATGCAGTCTGAAAAATGCAAATGTACTTTTGCAGTACAATGGAATAACAAACCAGGGTACAGTCACACAATCCTCAGGTTTATCATGTCTCAGACTCCAGGCATGAATAGGAGATACAGCTAAGAAGTCTCTAGGCAGGGTCATTCTTATTTAAACTCTACTAGTATTTTAAATTGCTTTTTCTTTGGAGCTACCAAACCCATCAGAGAGGTAGGAGCTGGTCATGGTTCTGGGTTATATTAATAGAATTTTTATATAAGCAAGAAGTGACAGACACCACGATTCCATATTACTGCCTTATAATCCTATAAATACCTTTTTCTTCTTCTGGGAAGTGTGCCCAACCAAAACATATAAAGCAATGTGATAGGCTAGTAGAAAGGAATAGAGGTTTAAATGTCAGCAGGGAAGAAAAAAAAAAGGTTCATTTCTTTAAAAAAAAAAAATCATTTGCACAGCCTTTTGAGCCACCAAACTGAAACTTTTACAGTTTGAAGTTCATTCAGAAAATCCTTTTGCAAAATATTTGCTGAATCACTGTAAGGTAGGAATGGTAAGGGATTAAGGCTGTTCCTCGCCCAGACCTATCTTCCCTGAACTGATTAGTGAGGCCCAGAAGCTTAATCCACGGCTCTGAGACACTGATTCCAAAACCAACCTCGCCCTCCCCACCTCCACCATGCACTAAAATGTTACTGGAGTATTTCACTTCTAACACGAATCTAACTCAATGAGTGAAATGCAAATGAATTATCCCCCAAAT
>RJWT010011534.1:0-23208 GCA_004365215.1 Cuniculus paca
AAATGCCTGAGTTTAGATAATGTAAAATGAAAAGAACTTTTCACAGTTCTGGAGGTTGGATGTCCCAAGATCAAGACACCAGCATCTGCTGCTGCATCCTCTGAGAGAGAGAAACACTGTGTCCTCATGTGGTAGAAAGGATGGAAGGTGTGAAAAAGGGACCCATTAAGCCCTTTTGTAAGGGCATTAATTCATTTATGAATTTTATAGGGGCATTAATTCATTAAGAACCTACCTGTTACAACTACTATATTGCAGATAGTTTCCAACATACGAATTTGGGAGGACATATCCAGACCATAGCTGATAGCTATTAGCCATATATCACTATCAAAATGAACACTGCATGGAAGGAAAAAATCAGTTACTCAAGTTGTATAGTTACATTGGAGTCCTTGATGGACCTTTTTATACACCAGAGATAAAGATCATTCTTGTTGTTAAAAGAAAATTTTATTGGACAGTACTGGGTTGTCAAAGCAAAATTATATAGAAAATTTAAAGAAATGAAAGAGAATCTATAATTTCTGATTTTAACTTGGTATTTTGAAGAATTACAAAAATAGAATGAAGAACTACTACACACCTTTCACCTCATTCTTGAGTAGATATAGCATTTTACCTCATTTTGTGCTTTCTACTTTGACTTCCATGTTGACATTTCTGACCACCCTTCATTTTTTCACACACTTTTCTTCTTTCTATAGTTCCCTCTCCTTCCTCTCTCTCTTAATTTGAAGTAATGCCTTAGCCTTTGCTTTTTTTTTTTTTTTAAGATTTATTGGTTTGAAGATTATTAAGTTAGTTGTTTTAGGAAAATAACTTTATGATTGAAGAAATCTAAGACCTAGATGTTTGTCTCCTCACCTTCTAATGAATCAGGACTTCTTTTTCCTTACACATGCTTTCTTCCACCTATGTATTTTTACTTTTCAAATTTTATTAAATGATGTAGTACTTTTTTGATTCCCTTCTTTGGGTCAGACTCAAAACTTAAGAGGTTTTTGCTCTCATGGAGCATAACCTAGGTAGAAAAACAAAAAAATGAACAAGTAAATGAATATGGCCATTTCAGGAATCAGTGCCATGAAAAAAAATTAGGTAATACAACTGTGGTTGGTTAGAATGCTTTTAACTTGGATAGGCAAAGAAAGACTTTTGAAGAAGTGAGGTGTAAATTAAACTTTGGATAATCAAGAGGCAACATGTGGAGAGCTGAAGGTTGAATGTGTTTGAGTGAAGTTAGAATAGGTGCAGTGATATTCAGCTGTGCATGAAATTGAAATATCTAAGACATAGCAAAATCAATGTGGGGTAAAAAGGTGGAAGGCAGAATGATTTTGAGAAACTGCCCAAATCCTTCACTATAGGCAGGGCCAGGAGTTTGCGTTTTATTTGGACACAACTGGGAGGTTAGTTGAGAGTTTGAAGCACAAGAGTGATGTTATGTAATCTGATGTTTATTTTTAAGAAGAGTTTTCTTGGAATAATTATGGATGAGATTTGAAGGAAATTGATCCATTAGTAGGTTGTTGGAATCATTGGACAAGAGTTAGTTATCTGGACTAGGAGTTCTGTCCTACATTTTACTTCAATACTGTGAGAACTTTTCAGCTTTTGCAGATCTCCTTTTCCTGGATTTCCAAAGCACGTTTTCTTTAATACACAATACAGAAAAAATTCTGTTGATCATTGTGTTTGCTTTTATTCCTTACCCAAGTTGTGCTCTTCAAGAACACAAGTTACATTTCTGATTTCTTCAGTGAAATGGTGGGGATAAACAGTGCCTGCTTTTTAAAAAAAGTCCTTAGCACGGAATTTTAGTTAGCCACTTGCTGTCTGAAGTTACAGTGTCAGTACAGAATAAACACTTAAAATTTTATGTAGATATAAACAACTGAATGAGTTAAATTATGAAATACAGAATGAGAGGGCTAGTACTAAAATGTGTGAGGCCCTGGATTTGATCCCCAGTATCAAAACACAAAGGGAAGCAAGCAAGCACTTTGTAAGTCAGTTGAATAGGAGTTGAGATAAAAGCGAAGTGAAAATTTGAAACATAAAGATAAAGCTAACTGCCAAATAAAGAGACTATGTATGTGCATTTTGCAAAGAACATTGGTGATCATATTAGTTTTTCTAGTCTCACATGCACATGTATAACTGACAGGTTTTGATTTTCATGAAATGTGGGTTTACCTTCTCTCTAAAATGTGTGTCATTCACTGTAGCTTTATATGATGTAAACCCATAAAGTAAGATGAAAATACTTTTTCAATCAAGAAGTTGGAATATTTAATCATTAGTTATATTTTTGTTAATAATAGGCACCATTCTACAGAAGATTCTTAAGTTGTGATGTATATTGAAAAAGATTTAAACAGATTTGCAGCAGGTTCTAAAGCATTTAGACCATAGTAGGTAGTGTGAATTAAGGCAGATTGTTTCCTTTGAGTTACTTTTGCTCCCCACCCTGTACTCCCATATAATGGACATATGTGCTTACTAAGTCACCAAGACAGATTGAGTCCACAGATGTGTTTTCAATGTTTTAACATTAAAAAAAAAATTTAGGCTGAGAAGTTTTTTGGACAATAGTTGTTTAATGAGCTGCTTGTATATACAAGAAAAGAGAATAGGCCTGATTGCTCACAGTCTGATGGTTAAAAAAACTATTTTTCCCCCATCTTATGCATTTGCATATCTAATTGCTGTGTAATCAAAACTAAGTGAACTGTAGCTACTTGAAACTTTAAAATGAAAGGCAATCATTTTACAGGGAGGAGGGAGAACCCCCTTACATACAAGCTAGCCTGAATATTAGCATTATAGTCTTCTTGTGTTTAATTATAGGTGTGTGACTGAGTAGTAAATTTATGCTTGGGTAATAAAAAAGTGAATGTGACCCTGAAACACCAGCTCAACTCTGTTGTAGCAGGGTGTTGGCTTTGAGAGAAGTTAGCATCCATTGTGTATTTTGGTGATAAGGGATTGTGCCAGAATGGCTGTTAATTACCTGCTTTATTTGATATGAAAAGTAGTGGTTCTAGGCTTTTCTTCCCACCAGTGACAGCACTCAATTAAAACTTATATTAAACAGCTATAATGTGTTTGGTTATCTGTTGGGAAGACAGCATAAGGTGAAGAAAATTAACTTTATTTTTTCCAGCTGTTTGTTGACAGCTTTGTTTTTTGAAAATCCTTTGAGGATACAAAAAAAAATAGTTTACCATAAGTCCTTTATGCTTTTATAGAATCACAAGTTTAGGCCTGATTTTAAAATCTCATTAATGTTGACTCAGTAAGTGCTTCTGAATTATTTAATCTCAATCTGATGCTCAAAATTAGGGAAGGAAAGATTTATTTATCTCACAGTTGGTGGAGGTTTCAGTCCATACTTGGCTGGCACCAAGGCAGAGTGGTGTGGCAGAGGGTAACAGTTGATGGCAGTGGAAAACAGCAAAAGCAACAAGAGCAAAAAGGGAGGAGCACGAAGAGAAGATTCACTGTCCCTTATATTGTATGTAGACCACACCCACCATTGGGTGGGTATAGCACTCACACTCATAATCCCAGCATTGGACAGTGAGTCAGTCACAAATTCTAGAAGCTCACCCCCAGTGACTATATGAGGCTTTGCAGGGGACATCTAGACACAAACCATAGCGCCTGTAAACCCGAAACATACTATTACAAGCAAAGGCTAAACAGGAAAAAACACATCTGGGATGATTTTAGGCAAGATGACTGGGGCATTGACTCAGAATGGATAAAAGGTACTGAAGCTAGGCTCTAAAGAATAACCTCTATTTTTCAATGAACTGCATCACCTGTGAATAGAGACTAAAAGCTATGCTTGCCACCTCGGAAATGTTCCTTGTGGCAGAAGGAAGGAGATGTTGTAACTAGATGTAGGGCTAAACTGCCTGATAGTTTTGAATACTGGGTTAATGGGAGTCCTATGAAAGAAAGAACTTTGAGTTGTCAAAGTAGGAATTTGAGGGCTTTTGTTTCTTGCAATAATGAGTGAATTTCTGTCAGACTGACTCTTCTATAATAAGGAACTGAAGAGTAAACTTAAGCAGAATCTGAATTGATTTAGTCCTTCAAAGAGAGAGGTTAGTATGGTGAATACTTATTTGCCTGGTGTTTAGCCCCAGGCACGGTATAAATTTGGGAAAATCCCTACCTTTACAGAAAGAGAAAAGGAGAAAGAAAAGCGAGAGGGTTTAATTCTATAGAACACTGAATTACACATGTGGAGAATGGGTTTAAAGCATCTTGGTTAAAGATGTGAACTGAAACCAGAGTTACCCTCCAAGAAGCAAACAGTTCTCTCTTGTACCAAGATAATTGTCTGCCAGAAGCAAAAACAACCAATAGCAAACAAAAATACTCAAAATGAAGCTAAGTATCCAGATTCAACATGTAGTTAAAGACTAAACCCTGAAAATAAATTACATCCTTAACAGAAAATCAACTGACAAGTCTGCACTTTTGGAGACTAAGGGGATACATTTTCTAAAGCAACTGTTCTATTATGTCTTATACAGTAAGATTCGAAGACATATAATCCTAGCAGAGAAAAATAATAAAAGGAGTTAAAATACAAATTTTAAAGCAGAGAAATGGCATATCTGAAATAAATTCACGGGATATGCTTAACTGAGAAGAACAGAATATGTTTGAAGATAAAGTAATAGAAATTTCCCATTGTAAACAACAAATATGAGAAAAAGTTTAGAAAAACCAGAAAATAGCATTTCATATGACCTAAAGTGTATATTTGGAGTTCAGGCAAAGGAAGGGAGAACAAATAAGGACCCCCTCCCCCCCAAAAAAACCTGAAAGACATAATGGCTGAGAATCACAGATTTTATGAAAGATGTGTGCAAGTTCAAGATACTCAACAAACAAGCAGAATAAATAGAGTGCTCTGTGTATCTGCGATGCATCAGAATTACTGAACACCAAATTTTGAAAGCAACAAAAGAAAAGACATAAGGAGATGATTAATGATTGATTTTTTTTTTTTAAACAAGAAGTAGAGCCCAGACAGGAGCAAAATGTCTTTCAAAACCTAAACATTAAAAAAAAAAATGCTGGCCCTTATTTCTGTAACCAGTGAAAATAGTTTAAAATGATGGAATAAATAAAGAACTAATTGCCAGCAGATAACAACAGGAAATGTGAAACAACTTTTTAGAATAAGATTAAAAGAAATGACAGTTGAATGTAATCAATGTGTACTGCAAACATGTAGCAATAAAAATGAATGTTAAAAATAATTTTAATGGAGATGTGACAGTAAGTGAAACATTTGATTATTTAGAAAGAAAAGTTGAGCATCAGTAATGATAAAATACCTGGGTAAACAATACTCTCTCTACTCCTTTTTAATACATTATAAGTTCTTCATAATAGCATATGATTATTTAATGAGATAATATTGTTTTGTGAAGTTTTTAATCTTTGTGTAAATACTGTTCTACCTGGTTACAGGGTTTGTACATATTATGTGAAATTGTATATTACTGATTGTAAGTAGACCTTGAAAACGTAAAAATTTATATCATAATCCTGAGAACAACCATGAAAAATTTCCCTTTCTAAAAAAACTGAAAAATAATGCCAAGAAGTACAGATAAAGTTGCCAAGATAATTTGGTGGATTTTGTTTTGTTTTTCCTTGTTTTGTTTTGTTTTTTGGTGGTACTTGTGTTTGAACACAGGGGCTTTGCACTGAATTACATCCCCAGGGCCTTGAAAGTTTTTTCTTTCAATTTGATATAGGGTCTTGCTCAGTTGCCCATGCTAGTCTCAAACTTGTGATCCTTCTGTGTCAGCCACCCAGCATGTTGGGATGATAGGTGTGTGCCATCACATTCAGGTAACCAAGGATACTTCAAAAGCTAAAATTCAATTCTCAGTATTGCAAAGGGGGGGAAAATCCTAAAATGGAATTATAAGATGTATTAAAAGTGAGAAAAAAATGTGTATTTCCCTGTGCACAGGTGAGTTAGTGTGGAAAGGAAGCTTAATGATTATCTCCTGCCCAAAGAAAAAGAAAAGGCTATAAATAGAAGGCCAGTAGTAAAAATAGAAGCTACAAACCTTGCCATGTAAAAATGTCATTAATTATCAATGAAATGAATACTTCAGTTAAAAAGCTAGACATCGTCAGGATGGATTTTTTTTTTTAATAGTAAGTCTGTCCATAAAAGAAGTACTAAACACAAGAGACTTTGAAAGTAAATAGGTGGAAAATCATACTTCAAGTAGGCAGTACACAGAAGGCTCTAATAATTATATTGATATCAGATAAAATAGATTGCAAGAAGAAAAATTTCAGGTAAAGGAAATGTTTTGTAATAATTCATCAGGAAGATACGACAGTCATGTATACTCTATATGAAAGGACTTAATGCATAAAAGCAAAAAATTACCCCAAAAGAGCACAAATAGACAATTCCACATTCGCAATAAGATTTTTAATACACTTTTAACAGTAATTAACAAAAATTGTTCAGCACTGAAAAATGACTTAGATGATCTGAATTTTATCAGTGACCTCATTGGTTTTCATAAAACATTATACCTAACAACCAAACAATTTACATTTTTAAAAAATATACGTGGTACATTCACCAGAGTAGACATACACTAGTACATAAGGTAAAAAGATTACAGTTATGAAGAGCATCACTTTGACCCCCCCAAAGGAATTAAAATGCCAGGTATATTTTTGGAAAACAGACAACACAGGTCTCTTTAACATATTGGTCTGGAGATAGCCCAAGGGAAATTAGCAAATATTTTGAACTGAATAATATAAATACAATACAGCAAAATGAGTGAGATGGAGCTTGTTCACTTACAAATGTTTATATTAGAAAAAACATGAACGAGTTGTCTAACTTTATCCCACTTAAAAGCTAAATAAACCTCAGCAAACTAAACTCAAGATAATTTAAAAAGAAGGAAATAATAAATTTAAGAACTGAGATTATCAAAATAAAAAATGGGTAGGTAGTGAACAATTATGAAACTAAAATGTTATTTGAAAAGATCAGTAAAATACAGATCTAATTAGTCTGAACCAGAAAAGGTAAAAGACCCTAATTAGCAGTATCTGTAATTAAATAGGGGACATCAGTTTTACAGAGCCTATATGGCTGTTAAATAAATATGAACAATATGAAACTGATAAATAAGACAGTTTAGATAAAAGAATGAATACTGTCAAATTTATTTGAATAAAAAATTAGAAATTTTTGGACATGACTAGGATTCTACCTACCGTTTTTACTACTGGCCCTCTGTTTGTAACCTTTGTCTTGTTCCTTAGCTTGCTTTCCAGATTTATTGCTAACTTCCACATACACCAGCCTCTGCCTTCCTCAGCGCGCGCGCGCGCGCACACACACACACACACACACACACAAAACACACACAGAGGCCTAGCTTTTCATTTAGTTCCATCTCTCTGGCTCACTTGCTTGCTCTTTTCTGCTCTCTCACCTTTGTTCTCTTCCTCTTCTTCCTTTTCTCCCTCTTTCTTCACCCCTCTTGTCTCTTGCTCTCTCTGGTACCTCTTGTGTGTTTTTCCTGTGTCTCTCATGGTTTTCAACCCTTTCCCTTTGCCCCCCTCCTTATTCAGCCTTCTCAAATTATTATAAAGAAGTAACAAACTGGGACATTCCTATGTTAAAGAAAGTGAATTTGTAGTTTAAAATTTCCCTGTAATGAAACTATCAAGCCTAGATGGCCATTTTTATCAGTTTCAGCAAATCTTAGGAAAGAAAGTACAAATCCCCTATAAAGTCTTATAAAGAGAACATATCCTAACTCTCTTTTTACAGATTGGTAATCACTAATAATTACCATGATTCTAGCATTAGACAAAGATTTTAAAAAAGTATCACTATTTCTCATGAACAGAGATGCAAAGATTCTGAACACAGTTTTAGTAAATTGCATGACTATACGTAGAAGGAGTTTATTATTGTTAACTACTAACAAATAATGTACAGTAGTACCTTGATTCAGAACTTAATTCTTTCTACAATTCTGGTTGCAAACTGAGTTGAACAAGAACTGAATCAAGGTTCCTTATAAGGAGCTAACCATTTTAATTTTTGGGGGGGTAGGGGTGAGACAGGTTTTCACTGTATAGTTCAGGCAGGCTTTGAATTTACTTTCACCCAGGCTTTCTCGAGCTCACAGTGATCCTCATGCCTCAGCCTCCTGATTGCTGGGATTACAAGTGTGCACCCCACTGTACCCTGCTAACCATTGAATTTGATTTGGTTTTCATACAATTTGGTTTGTGAGCAGAATCATGGAAAGAATTGTTTGTGAACCAATGAATGTATTGAGAATGCAAAATTATTTTAGCATGTGGAAATGGATCACTTCATCTTATCAGTGGAATAAAAGCTGGAAACTGATTGTCTATAGATACATAAAATTTATTTGCCAAAATTTGCTACATATTCATGGTAAATCACCTAACATAGGAAGAATGAAAGGAAACTTCGTAAATGTGATAAAGTTCATCAGTGGAAAAGCATGGTAATCCTTATACTCAGGAATAAAACAGTGAATACAAAGCTTTTTTATTTCACTGTTCTTCTGGTTGGCAAGGAAAGTTCTAGCAATAAAGCAAGAAAAATAAAACATCATACAAAATAGGAAAAAGTGAAACAATTTCCAGACTTCCTTATTGTTTATATAGGTATTTTTAGAACTAAAAGTACAAACAAAAATCCACAGTTATATTTTAACACAATTTCTAAAAATTGATAGAACAAGCAGGAAAAGAAATACAGTAATAATAATAGATTATCTGAACAGTACAAGTAACCAGACTTCATCTAATTATTAAAAAACCAAACTTTGTTCATTTAAAGTGTACAGGGAACATTTTTGTCACATTGGTCATGTGCTGTTCCATAAAGAAAATTTCAGCAAATTTGAGAAGTCTGAAATTACAGTATTACTTGATTACAGTAGAATTGAGCTGAAAATTAAAACTAAAGGGTTACCCATACAGGAAATATATTCTCACTTAACAATCTGGAGAGAATAGTAAAGGGGATCAAAAGCAATGGTAAAAGAAAGTAAAGCAAAGAACAAAATTTGATAAATAAAAAGGTACTGAATATTATAGTGGTAAGTAAAGATTTTTCTTTTGAGAATTTACAGAATATTTATAAAAATGAAAAGAATTTGAAGAACTGAATTTGATACCATTAATTGCAGCACCATTCTTTTATGTGTCATCAAGAGCAAGCAACCTATGAAATGACAGTTTGCAGTTCACACAGAAATTTTATATTTGTGATTTTTGATTTTCTATACTGAATCTAATTTCATCATATTCTGTGATACACATTAAAAGGAAAATGTAAGTGAAATTAATGACTTTCTTCACCGTGCTCTTTATCAGATTTTACTCAGTCATGTTTACTCTGACAGATATCAGTCAGTCTGTGCTGCCAGGAGTGTTAATGATGCAGCAGTTTTGAGAGTGATCCTCTATTCCCCTAGAATTTTTTCTCAACCTCTTCCAAGTTTTAATGTATTTTGTTGTCAATAACTGTGAAGGGTCTGAGATTTTTATCTTACTACTAAACCAGCAAGTTAGCTTGCTGCCATGATTTCATGGATATTGGGAGAATACTAGAGACCTGGGACTGAGGGTTTAGTTCAGTGGTGAGCACTTGTCTAGAAGACCAGAGACTTTTGATTTAGACAGGCTTTTGATTCAGAGCAACTACAGGAAGAGAGTGCTAGCATAATTGGAGTGATTCCCTGTGTCTGATGTGCAGAAGGCCATGCAGAGACTGGATGACACCTGCACTGAGTGGGTTATATTTCACAACAGGAGCCTAGTGCCAATGTCCCAACACCTTGTTAGCAAGTAGTAGATAAGACACTGTCATAGTCTGTGGTTTCCTTGACCTGCTTAGTTGCCTATGAATATAGAAACTGCTGGTCAGTTTGAGGAAACAGGTAAACCTCATACTCTGACACACTGAAAACATACCAGGGTGCTCAGAGTCCCAGCCACAGTAGCTAGGCAGGGACAGCTGTATCCTATCACTGCCTTACTTACAGCATTAGCAAGACACATCAGCTTTCACCAATGTTCAGATACATTCTAAGAAATGTCTTAGAATAGGTAACACCCTGTAAGAAAATGGAATTAAGGAAGAAATGAAAAATACTGTAAGTGATTTTAAAGTCTTTTTATTTTCTGAATCAGTCTTAAGAGCAATAAAATTTAATAAAATTTTTTAACATTTTTGGTGGAACTGAATGAATTGGTTTCAGTCATAATTGTATGTCTGTGTATGTGTGGAGGAGTGGGATGGAGAGGCATGTCCTAAGACAGTGTTACTGCTTGTATCCAGATATCCCTCAAACCCTCATGTGGTCATAGGTGGGGCATTTTGGAGGTGACTGGATCTAGGGTGTGTGATGCTGGAATTAAGGGTGTGTGATTACTAAATTAGTCCACTGATTGGTTAAGCATATTTCTGAGTGTGGCTAATGGGAAGACCTATCTTGGATGTGGATGGCAGCACCCAAATGCAGGTAGCCTGGAAGGGATAAGAGGGATAAGCAGGTTGCTGCTGCTGCTGCCCTACCTTCTGCTTGCCATGCCATGGACTCCTCTGCTGTGCTCCTCTGCCATTCTGTGCTGCATTGGAGCCAGCTGTCTGTGAACTGAAACCTCTTCAAACTGTGAGCTGAAATAAACTTTTAACTTCAGGTGTCGGGTATATTGTCTCAGCAACAAGAAAAGTAACTAAGACAGATGGCATGACCATACTGTCAACATTGAACCTGATTATTGAATTGAATTGAGTTCTTGTCTGATTGAATTTGTGACCAGAATTGTGGAAAGACTTAATTTTATGAGCTGAGGTACCACTGTACTATGCATCAGTGAAAATAAATAAATTTAGCTAAATATACTTGATTTTACATGTCAGAATTGAAACTTTAAGTTTTTTAAAAAGCACACTATTACTCTACTTGCATTACAGCGCCAAAATATATTGATGTGGTTTTTTTACATAAAGTAATTTGAAAAAGGGACATGGTAATATGACCATGAATCATCTCATTTATGGAGAGATTTTTCCATAGGCTAAATTTCTAATTTTCAAAACTGTTGAAAGGCATTTAGAATAGTGTGCCTTTTCTTACTTAGGTAATTGGTTACTGTTTTTTAGTTAAAGCATAAATTAAATCTTGTAATTGATAATAGCCAAGAAACTAAAGCTTTTATCTTTTCTTCTGTCTGGGTCAAATATGTCACCGCATTGCGATGTAATCTTTTTGTGATGGGAATTATTTTCAAAGACAGTGTCTTCTTATGATGGGCTAGTAAACTAAATGCCGTATATTCTGGGATATTAAAGTAAGTTTAATATCTTTATGGGTCCTTCATTAATGTCTTTCTTTAAGTGTGTAGATGGTTTGTAGAAAATTAAAAGTACACTTGCGTATACAACACTCTCATTCTACACTGTTTCTGATAGCTCAGTTAACGACATTTTTGAATGAAACATAGTTTGCAAAAATTCATCTTAAATTACCTATATGTAGTTAAGTTTGAAGGTTTATAGTCATTCAATACACCTTTATTGCCTGTGACTTATTTTCATAAACTTTGTTTTCCTTTGTTTCCCTTTCTATTGTGATTAATGAGCAAAGGTTAATCCGGTATATTCCTTTTAAAAATTATCTTTTCACACTAAAGTGAATATTTGATGATTTTTTAAAACATATTTACTTGGTTTTAAGTATTTGATGTTCTGTAATAGACTTTTAACTGATTTAGCTGAAAAATACTTCTAAACAGCTAGATGAGGTTCTATATGCCTATGCTTATAATCTGAGCTATTTGGGAGACTGAGTCAGAAGCAAGGCTCAGCATCACAAGTTTGAGGTCAGCCTGGGCAACTAATTAAGCAAGACCTCATCTCAAAAGAGAAAGGGCTAAGGACATAACTTTGAAGTATAGTACCCCGGCTTCAAATCCTGGTGTTCAGTATTCAGCCAAAACAAAAACAAAAAAAATGTTCTAAACATAGTTACTATTTTGAAACATGTATACATTGTATTAATAAAGTTTAGCCTTGGGTTCAAATCATAATATGTAATTAAGGCTTTAGTAGCCTAAATGGAATTTTAAAATTTCTACTTTTGAAATTTGATTTGCAGGTGAAACTTTAATGAAAAATATATTCATATCCACCTAGAAAAGCAGTAGCAGACATATTTATTATGAGAAATTGACTTACGTATTTGTTCATATTTGTTAGTCCAGAGTCCATAAAGCAGTCAGTGGGAGGGAAAATCAGTGGGAAGAGGATAGCGTTTGTAAACCCCAGGTAGTGGTTTCTATATCTGAGTTTAGAGACAGCCTAAGCCACCTTTTAAAGAATTTCAGATGATTTAAGTCTGTCCCACCTAAGATAATCTGGTTAATTACATCTGCAAAATCCCATCACAGCAACATCTAGATTAATGTTTCAGTGAGTAGCTGGAAGAAGGTGAATGATGTATGTTACAGAATGGCCACTACCTCTCATTGTCTTCCAACTTTTAGGAAGGAATATGCATTTTGGACCACCTTAACAGAAACATACTGGAAGTGACATCCTGGCAACTATAGATTAGTATAGTTATAGTTAACACATCACAAAAGCCATTTCTTTTATTTTGTTTATTGGTACTATAGGACAATTTCATTGATGCATGTGCAATTTAAGTTTAGGTGATATTAGATACCATAGCTATTTCTAGAAGGTTAAAATCAGTCAAGGGACACCTGGTCCTTTTTTAACTTATATTTAATCTGTGCTTAACATGGATTTGCCATATTGGGTTATTCAACTTAATTTAATTAATTAATTAATTTTTTGTTACTGGGAATCAAACTCAGGACCTTGCACTTGCCAAGCAGGCACTGTGCTGCTGAGCTATGTCCTTGGCCCTGCTCTATTAGATTTATTCTCATTTGTTTTTTATTTTTCTTCCTACCATCAGTTTTATATATTTAACATGCAGATTCCTTTCAATATTTAATGTGAAAGAATGGTAGTTGAGAAGTTTTAACCAAGATTTCATCTTACTGCAATTCATATAATCTACAAATGCTTCAGTCTTATAAATGGCAAGGAAGTATAGAAATTGTCTAGAGGAAGCCAGGCATAGTGGCACTGGTCTATGTCCACAGCAGTTTGAGAGGCTGAGGCTGGAAGATCACAAGTTCAGGCCCACTATGGGGAACTTACTGATTTAGCAAGACCCTGTCTCAAAATAAGAATGGATTGGGGATGTAAATCACCACAAATACCCTGGATTCAACCTGCAGTCATCGTCATGTCTTCCCTTCCCTCCAAACCAAAGCAGTAACAACAAACAGAAGCAGGCACTAGTTAGAAACTGGCTAGGGGAAATTTGTTTTCCAGGAAATATAAGTTACATCAACTGAAGAGTCAGTTTCTTGATATCTTTATTCATTGACATGTAAAAAGTTGCCTTTCAGTGTGCTAAGTGCTGAGGATCCAGTCAAATAAAGTCAAGATTGATGAGCATACATTTTAATTATAAAGGGCACAGATAAGCAAGTTGGAAAATGGTATGTTTTATATATAGAAAGAATTTTTCATTGGTCAGATATACTTTTTTTCCTAGTAATGGCTACTATAATGAAGGGAAACTATGGACTCATCTTTCTTCAGGTTCCCTGGATGTGATTTTAAAATATTATAAACCATATGAACATTATTTGTAAGAGCATATTTTCTTGACTTTATTATAATGAAACCATTTTTATTGGTATTGAAGAACGTAATACAGTGATGACAAACCATTTAGATCTTTCAGTAGGTTGGCCATCACTGATTCAGTACTTTGTTGTATTATTAACTGTTAATGTTGAAGTTACATTTTGTACATGTAGATTAGTTGTTTTCACTTTACAGGATGCAAGTTTGGGGATTGTGGTCCCATTTATATGTAATAATTTGGAGGGCCAGGGATATAGTTCAGCTGCATAAGCGCCTGCCTGGCAAGCATGAGGTCATGAGTTTGATCCCCAGTTGATCTCCAAAAAAGAAAAAACTATTAATAATTTGGAGTAACTTTGTTTAGCATGGAATAATTAGAGCAAAATATTTCATTTTGCTTAATTTTGCTTAAATTTCTGTTCATAGAGTGTCAGTTTTATGTTTTAAAGAACACTTGTGAGATAAGTACAGGAAAGTCCTCAACAAATCTACCATTTCCACCTTTCTCAAGGTATTTACAATTTTGCATTTGTTTATGGACATAAGGAATTTATTACTAATTATCCTTTTCAGAGTAGAATAAAACAAAAGTACGTAGTTAACTGATCTTTCTGTTCAGTGTGAAGATGTGTGAGTACTAAGCTTTCTGTTCAGCGTGAGGTTTTATACTCTGTTCTGTTGATGAAATCACAACTAGATTAGGTCTAGAGTTGGAAAGTGATACTTTCTTTCCTTTTTCCTAGCCAGATTGTTTTTATTTCACTATTAAATAAACATCTCAGTGTGTAGACTATTTTAAGAAGTACTAGACAGAAATTCTTATCTTAGTCAATAATAGAGGTCAGAGGACTAAATGTATAGACATACAGTGTTACCTTATAAAAATGCATCATTAATACTAATTACATGAGCAGGACTGTTACAGAAATGTCAGGTTTTGTCTGTATTTAAAAACAACTGTGTGCTGATATTTCTAGTGTGACACAGAGTTGTGATCTGCAAGTTAGAATTGGGGTCATGTTTCATCATGCCTTTAACCTAATGATCACGTGACTTCTTTAATTACTTACTGTGTATACCTGCCCTCTTTATTTAGTCATTTAGTTGGTTGGTTGGTTAGTGTTTTGTTGTTGTTCTTGTTGTTGTGTTTTTCGGTTTTTTTTTTTTTTTTGACAGAATCTTGCTATGTAGTTCAGGCTGACCTTGAACTCACTTCACTGTGTAGTCCAGGATGACTTTGAACTTGATGGGATCCTCTTGCCTCAGCTTCATGAGTGCTGGGGTTACAGGGATGCACTACCATGCCTGGTACAAGCTGTGAAATAAGTTAAATAATATCTGTCATTCAGGTTTGTTACTATTGAGTTACTAAACATTATAGGAAATAACTCCAGGATTTTTCTTATAATTATTGTTTTAGACTATAGGCAGATCCTTAAATATGTGTATTTTCCAAAAGATGGTTTTTCCAATAATAATGGGTTACTATTAAAATCATTTTAAATTAAGCTTTGCTCTCAAAATTAACTATAATAACTTAAAGATAGATCAGTTTTAAATATTATGCTGAGTTATATGGCATTTTTATACAGTTTGCTTTGTACCTCTGGAAATGTTTTCTACTGTACTCCTGTATTAATTATAAACCAAAGAAAGTAGAACAAAGATATTGAAAAAGACTGGACTTATCCTCTTAGGTAAGATATGTCTTTAATTACTGGAGGACAGGTAACACACCTTTTCCTTGGTCACTGATGAACATTTTTAGAGATGGTATCTAGACTGAAGCAAGTAATAACTTTGATTAAGCAATGATAAAAATGTCACTTGATAATAAAGAATTTAAGAAGTTCACTTTATTTTCATGTTTCTGAAACTTAAGTATACTTGAAATGATCTGATGATGAAAACAAAACATAGGTTCTCTGAACTTTTTATTCTGATCAGATTATTCCTTGACTGTTAATTCTGAAGTCACTATACTAAAGTATAAAACAACAAAACAGCTAACATTTAACAGGAATTAATTATTAATGTGTTAGATAATATATTTTTAAAGTGTCAGTTTTTAGCAGTACAAAGTCATGGGTGTAACTAGGTTTTAGTTAACATCTGGAAATTTTAAAAATAGTTTTTAGGGAAATTATAAATACTGTTTACGTAATTTAATTCACAAAAATAGATATGCATGTAGCTATTTCTACTTATCAGAACCCTACAAAATAGAAATGGTAAGAGATTGTTGAGACTGTGATTCTGGGGCTGTGGACATGAGCCTTTATAGTGGTACTGCCTGCACAGTGACTCACATTCAGTTACTGTGAAGCCTGCACATCCAGCAGCACCACTGGAGAATGAGTTTTTAAAAATGCTTTCAACTTATTAGTATCTTTTACTATACCTATCAGTCTTACTCTTGTGTAGGTTCTATTTCAAAAGTATTAAAAGGAAGTAAAAATAACTCTATCTGTGAGAAGATAGGAACAGCTCTTTTGAAGAAAGCAGGGGACGTTAAGGTAGCCATTATTGGTTTCTTGTTGTCTGATTTAAAGGCCTGTAATGCTTTTACTCTTTTGTTTTATCTGATTTTATATTATTTTGTTTTGTTTGAGTTTATTGTCAGTAAATGTATGAACAACCATTTTGAAGAAGGCAAGAGACACTAGGGTAGCCATTGTTAATCTCCTGTTGTTATGTTTTGAAGACCTGTATTGCTTGCAGTGTTCTGTTCTGAAGTGTTATGTTACGTTTGACTGTATTCTGTTTTGTTTTGTTTTGTTCTATTCTCTTTAAAATAATAAAAAAAAAATCTTCAAGAAAAAAGAAAGGCCGAAGTACTTAAGATACTATTCTGCATTAACCATATCATTTTATGGTCATGTTTTGTTAGATTATGAAAGGTTATAAGAAAGATACTGATTTTTTATAGTTTTATCTCATTAGCTAAATGTTAACAAAAGATTAGAAGTCTTTGATTTTTGTGGGTTAGGATGATATAAATAATGTAAGTATAGAAGAAATGTACACTGGGTGAATCTTAGAGTCACTTGCTTTTTCCAGTAATTTAAATTATGTTTGTTTTTTTGTATACTAAGACATGTGGCATAATTATCAGTTAAAATCAAAGAAAATTACTCATTCAAATAATCTTAAATGCTACAAACAGTTTATATGAATATATTTATATAATTAACTTTGTATTTATCTTTTTATTTGGGAACAGGATCTAGCTGCATTTCCTGGCTAGCCTTTTGAACATCTGGGCTCAAGCCCATCCTCTTGCCTCAGCTTCCTGTGTAGCCAGGACTATTAATGCTATCCACCATACCCACATCACTTGCAGTCTTTAATTCAGAGTAAACAGTGATTGATTGCTATTTTATTTTTTAGTGTGGTTTTGCTTTGGCAGCGTTTTAATTGAGGAACTGGAAAATCCTTGATGCTTGGTTGTGTTGACATATGACAAAAACAAAATTTTTATTAGAATTAAAAGAAATCTTTGTTAGCTAAAAATCCATTTTTTAAGACACAGGAAAAAAGCAAGGAAAAGGGGGGTTACACGATAAAATGTTGAGATACTGAGCTTGTCATTACCTTTAACATCGTCTCTTTCATGTGACCCTTGCAACCATGTAATCTATAGAAATGAGAAAGTAAGATTTTAAGATACAGTTACTTTAAGTAATGAATTGTATGGTATTACAAAAGTACTGAAATTTGGCTGCCATTAGAGTCTGTATTCTTATGACACTATTTAGAGCCCCTTGCCCCCGGGGTGGGTAGTATCGCAAAAAGACAGCCTTGTGTTTTTCCTTCTAAACATCAATTCTTTATATTTGCTTTCTGTTCTACAGTGAGTAAGCGATAATTCAAGGCTTGGAGCAAACAGTGGTATGGTTATCAGTGAAAAAAATGAAGTCTCTATTAATGCTTAGCACTGCTGACCCCATGGACTACAAAACAATTATAAATTTTGTGCCTGCTTCCTTACCAAAGTTCTCTTCTGACTAGTTTTCCCTTGGACACATAGATATGTATTCTAAAATTTTCAGACATAACTTAAAATCATTATTCTGCTGATACTATTTAGCACCGATGAACTCAAGATGCTATGAGGGCAATTGTAAATTAATATTTGGGCAATATGAATGATGTGATCCACAGTACACTAAGTTGATTAGGACGTCGCAAAGCAACAACTACAAATGACGAAGTCGTTCTTTTTTCTTGGTTGTACTGGGGATGAAATCTGGGCTTTGCACATGCTAGACAAGTTTTCTTACACTGAGCTACATCATTATCCTGCTCTTTTTCTTCTAAAAGCACCTTTTTATAATACTATGGGCTGTGTGTTATTGTTCTCTTAGGTTTTGGTAATCCTAATAGGTATACTAAGCTGCGATCTTTTTCTGGAGTATGTAAGACAGACTCTGAAGCTTTCAGGGTAGTTTTTTTCTTTACTTGGGGTTGTAGTTCATTTTGGACTCTCATGCATTTTTATTTTCTGTATATGTTCTATTTCACAGAATGCAGGGAAAATTCATTAATATTGCCTGATTCATAAGTATTTGTATAGATCTTGAAAATCAGGTATTTACTTTTCCTAACCTGAGTAGAAAATACTCAGTGTAAATGTAGAAGAAAGCATATGGTTTAGAATTTTAGTGATTATTTAATCAATATATTTTGTAATTTGATATTTTCATTTTATAATATAGCACTTTAATACATACCAGATGTATTTAAAATGCTTATTACATGCAAAATATTTTCTTGGATAGTTTAAGGACAGTAGCGTATATTTAGTAATGAAGATGCATAACAGTTAAGCTATGGATTCAGTGATGCATATAAATTGTATATTGTTATGATGGTATGAATATGTACTAAGAAACTAGTAGTATATTTTGTCTGTGACATTTTAATAGAATATAGAACTGTTGTGTATATACTTATAAAACAATTACAGAAATTAATATTCAAGGAAAACCAATGAAAATATTAATGAAGTACAGGTTCAAATCTGCTTAGGTCAGAAGAGAAGAAAAACATGGGCTTTAAAAAAATGTATTCTAATATATAAAGTGGAAAAGAACTGTCTTTATAGAAGTTTACCATTTTGGAGCACAATATTAAGTTTTGTGATAGAGTGATAAAGTTCTGTGAAAGTAAAGCAAGGCAGAGGGAGAATAAATTCTGATAGCACGGAGGTAACTTGGGAAGACATTATAGAAATATTGTTTGGATTCATTCTTAAGTTTCATTAATTTTTTTCTATTTCCTATTGTTTCAGTCCATTTTGTGGGGAGCCTGTGAAAAATTATGGCCATGGTTTGTTCCTTTTTCCAGGAAGCTATCAATTCTCCTTCATATATCATTTGAAGTCCAAACTATACATCAACTGAGCTCTCCTCCAGTCTAAAACTATAGAGATTATAGGTGTATCTTTATTAAGCTTCTTTTTTTCCTAAAAGGTATATAGTGGTACCTTGGTTCATGAACTTCTTTTCATCATTATATCAGTAAATATATGTGAAAATCATATTCTAAAATAAACAATTGTTCTACTGAATTTGTCTATTAAAATTACCTCAGGAAAAATAACTTTTATACAGAAAACAATGTGCTGTGACTCTTACTCTAACATTTAAACTTTTATTATATAAATCTATTGATATCCATGTGCATATTTTAAAAAATTAATAGTTTCTTGTTTTCCATGAAATAATAGTAATTTGATTAGTTCATTAAATACTGTATTTAACCTTTCTTGTTGGCTTCTATAGCAGTCATAAGGATTTTAAAGCCAAAAGTGTTTCTCCTGAAGTCAGTTGAAGTATATGCATCCAGTGGAGTCAGGTTTTGTTCCTTTAGTTTGTCTCATTTTTAAATGGAAAACAAAAAATAGGTGGTTATTGTTATGGTTGATACATTGTGTCAACTTGAGAAGTTTAGAAGTTTAACTGAGAAACTCAGCAGGGGAGCAAAGCTAGCCCAAGACAGAATTTGGTACCAGAGGAGTGGGGCTGTTGCTGTGACTGTACCTGATCATGTGGTTCAAGAGCCTTTGGAAATGGCTTGTGGGAAGAGTTTGGAAAGTTTCAGAGTTGTCACCTGAATGCATAGAGCTGGAACAGCTTAGGCTGTTCTGTAGGGGCGATTCTCGTCAGAGCTCAAGAGACCAGAAGGTTGATAAAAAGCCTGCCAGTAAGGACCAGGCTCGGGAGGTTTCTGCTGGGGAGGACTGCGCTGGGTGCTGGACTCCACTTAATGTGTGTTGTGGCTTGACAGAAAGTGTGTCTGCCTTTTGCTCATGTCCAGAAACTTTGCCTGAGACTAAAGTTAAGGACGGTGAACTAATGAATCTGGCAAAAGAAATTTCAAGGCAGTCAAATGTTGAGGCTGTGGCATGGCTATTGTTAGGGGCTTTTAGCCAAATTTATGTTGTGAGTCAAGAGCACAGAGCCCAGCAGGGTGATTTGAAATGTGCGTTTGACCAGAAAGGAAGCTCCAATAAGGCTGTGAACTATAAAGATAGAGCTGAGACCTTGATTGCTGAGAAGGAACAGAGAAATAGAAAAGATGGCCTGAAGGCATTGCAAAAAGCAGCAAGTCTCGAACCTTTGCAACTTCCAAACTGCAAAAGTGAAAAACTTTGGTTTTGAAGAGAAAGCGGCATAGCACCACGTTCCAGAATGGCGGCGGAGGCCCCAAGAGGTTCCTGAATGGCAACAACATAGAGAATCTGTTCCTCACAATCAGATTCAGAGTGGCCAGCAATTCAGGCACTCGACTCCTACAGCCAAGAGAGAGAAAAGTCTGGCTACTGCTCCAGCTAGCAGCAGACTTCGTCATCATCCTCATGGTGCTGGTTTTAGGTGCATACAGAATACACAAGTTCTGAGGTTAAAAAGGCTTCCACCCCAATTTCAGAGAGCCTGGGAGGCCAGGCAGTGTGCCCCTGAGAGGGCATTGTGTGAAGCTGTGAGTGTGAAGCCACAGGTGCAGTGGAGACCCCAGAAGTTTGGAAAAGCCAGGAACGTGGATCATCTAAGGAAACCCACAATGAGGAGCCAGGGTTCTTTGTAAATATCCTTATCCTGTGCAAAGGAGGGCAAGGAGATTTTGTGAGTGTTACACCCACCCTGAAGGGGCGGGGTTGGCCTGTGTACAATATAAGGGAGGAGAGGAGGCTTGCTTTCCCCTTTTTGCTCTGGCTGCTACCTTTAATTGTTGCCCCGGTGCCATGCCACCCTGCCTTGGAGCCAGCAGATTATGGACTGAAATCTCCAGAAACTGTGAGCTAAATAAACCTTTCTTTGCTTCACTTTGGGTGTCAGGTGTTTTGTCCCAGCAACGAGAGAAAAGTAACCAAAGCAGTGATAATTCATTTCTATCTTTAAAATTGTTAAAAGGAATGAATTATTTTATAAAATGCTGATTATAAAACTATGGGTTCATTTTTGTTTTTAATAATATTGATAGCTCTGACTTTACTTTTGAGTCTTATGCTGTGTTGTTGTAAATACTAAACAGTTAAGGGGTTTATATTAAGGTCAGTGGTAACGTATATGAAGCTGATCCTGTTTCCATACTTCTAAGGGCTTTTTAATATACACTGGACTGGTAATGCCAAAAGAAAAAATAATAGAGGAAACATCCAGTCTAAAGGTAGATCTGTTAATAATTTTTGCTAAAAGATGAACTTTTTAAAGTTGAGATTTTGATGATTTAACAAGCTAATGTGGATCAGTGGTGGCAAACCTATGGCCCTCATGTTGTTTGCTTTTCTTTAATACAAAGATGTTGATGTATGACTTGATTTTTTTCTAAACTCAACCGTCAATGTTTAGGTTGCAGTGTTGGCACTTTGCAATAAATAAGTGGGTTTTCGGTTCCAGTTTGTGCACTCATCTCTAAAAGGTTTGCCATCACAGGTATAGATAAAAACATTAGTCTTCTACTTATTGTCTTCTCTTTTTGTTGTACTAGCAGCAAATAAATATTCCAATGAATATTTTAATACATTAAATACTAAAATAGATGATTGTTTCATTTTCCCATAGCTTTAATAATGATTTCATGTGTCTAGTAAATGGTGGAGCAAATAAAATACACAAAATTTCACATATGAATTACTTAGACGCCTTAGTTAATACTTTTGGGAAGAATTTTGAGCTTCCATGTGCAGTAAACCCCTCACCTCTGTGGTACAGAGGATTGAATCCAAGGTCTCCTGCATACTAAGCCAACACTTTTTAACACTGAGCTACATCCCCAGCCTCCTTCTTTTTATTTTTAACATTTCAAGATAGGGTTTCACTAAATTACCCAGACTGGCCTGTAGTTTATGACCCTCTTATCTCACCCTCTTGAGTATCTAGGAGTTGATGGGCAATACAAACATAGACCAAAAGAATTTCATAGTCCTTTATTTCCATCTTTACTATTTTTGTTAAACATAAGCCAGCTGTTGGTACTTAAACTTGCTCAGAAATGAAATTAAAAAGCATGTCATCTTGAGGAGGAGCTAAAGATGGCAGAACAGTAAGCAGCAGAGTAAACAGTCTCTCTGAGAGAAACAGTTCAGATGCTGGAATATAACATCATGGAGAGGACAAGAAGGAAGGAAGTGGGTCCCCTGAACCAAGAATCTAAAATATGAATTGAAGCCCACAAAGAGAATAAAAAGAATTTAAACAAAGAAGGTGGTGGCTGGCAGGGCCTCAGCCTGGAGCCAGATTCACTCTGCCAGAAGACCTGCTGAGCCTGGAGACACGCGGTCGCAGTTGCAGTCATGGTCGCAGCTGCGATCAACCCCAGCGGTCTCTGCAGAGAGGCGCAGGAGTGAAGGAGAATGGCGGACGCGGAGATCTGCTCTGGCTGCTGGTGAGTGCTTGGAATTCCACCCCACCCCCACCCCACGGGAGAGAGTGATGGGCCGGGCTCCATCTTGGAGTCGGGCAGGTTATGCCCGCCTGGGGCCAAAACTGCTAACCACTTCTGGCGTCAGCACCAGGTTGTGGGTGGACCAGCGGAAGTTGCTTGAACCAAACCCAGAAAAACCAGTCATTTGGGAGCTCCAGGTTGTGGGCAGACCAGCAGAAGCTGATTGGTTGGAGATCGGCTCCCATGCGCATTTCAGACAATGTCGCTAAACAGCTTAGATTCACAGGGCCTGACCAGGCCTGCTCCATGCAAACCCCCGGGCGGCTTGTTGCCCAGCTCAGTGCAGAGACACAGACACCCAACATCAGATATACGTAGCCAGCACTGGCTAGAAAAGACAAACAGCCTAGCTTCGGAGAAGTTGTGGCCAGTGCTGGGTGCTTGGGACCACACTACCCGGGGGTGGAAGAAATCAAGAATGTGCCAAGACAAAGAGGGAGAGGGCA
>RJWT010011535.1:0-23186 GCA_004365215.1 Cuniculus paca
TTTATTGGCATCAAAATGGATTCAAATTTCACTGAAATTCTTTGTTTGGAAGAAGTATAAACTGGTTAAAAAAAAATCCTGTTTCTAAGTTTTTAGAATGTGCTAGTTTGAGTTTTATTTTTTCATTTAAATAGATAATAAATGATCTTACCTTGTCCAAATCACATAACAATGCAAATCTTTTTACATATCTTTCCAAAGCTCTCTGTTGGTAGCCTGTGGACAGATTGTGTTTGTTTATATTATTGTTATTTTGAAAAAAATACTTGAGAGGTAGCATGGTATGGACAGCTCAGTTTTCATCACAGAAAAGGTTAACATATTTGGAACACTTGTCTTTTTGTAAATATATGTTGGTAGCTCTTTTGTGTATTTAGGCATGTGCGAGATGAATGTCTGGATCAGATCTGTGTGGTAGAAAATACGGTATGGTTACTTCCATCTCAATTTAGAGTCAATAATATTTTAAAGCTTTTTTTGAAAAATAAAATTAACCAAACTGTTGGCATCGGCAGTATTTTGTGCACTTTTGGCTCCAACCCCTTATCGGCAAATTTCTTGCATATATATATATATATATAGATATATATATATCTATATATATATATAGATATATATATATCAGGATGAATGAATGTCACTTGTGATCTCAGGAACCTTAGCCAAAATTCTTTTAAAATTTTCCTCAAAGGAGTTACTTTGTTCTTTACATACTTTTACCATTAAAGAATTAGTTATTGTTGATAATATATCTTATCTAAATAATTTTTTCTTTGGTAGTTTGAAAAAAATTCTTCAATTTTGAAGAAACACTACCCATTGAAAACCATTTGCTGAGTTTTGGTTAAAAAGAAATTCCAAGCATGGTGTGGTGATGCCTGCCTGTAATTCCAGCACTCAGGAGACTGAGGCAGGAGGATGGCTGAGTTTCAGGCCAGCCTGAACTACATAGTGTGACCCTGTCTCAAAAAAACAAACAAAAACAAACACCTACCTCCAAACCCCCAAAACAACAACAACAAAAACAATCAATACTCTTATTCTCATTCAAATTATATTCCAACTTTGTAATGGTGTATAATTTGCTGCAATTCCTGATTTTTTTCAAAATTTCAGGCATGTTTTCTATGCAGCTAATGAAAATGGGTTCAAATTCTATTCAATTTTATTGGAAGAATTTTAGACTGACTTTAAAAATCCTGTGTTTGCTGACAAAAGTGTTCACTTTGGCTTATACCATATTGTTTTGCATGTACTATTTCAACATTCACAAAGAATTAGGATGTCTGTAGTAGTACATTGCCATTTGCTTTTACTGTTAAAAAGAATTCTTACACATTTGATATTTTGCCTGGGTTAGCTTAGTTAGAACCCAGTCACCTAGTTTGTAACATCACTTTTACCTGGTTATCCCAAACTGCAATTCACTAAATGTGCAAGAGAAGTGAAGAGGTCCTGGTCATCTCTGTGTTTCGAGAACTTAAGTACCTTATTTACTCTTAACATTTGTACATATCGAGCAAGTGAAGATGGCAGCATAAATCCATGTACTAAATTTAATGAACCTTGTACCATTTCTTCATACATTTCTTTTCTTTCTTTTTTTTTTTTCCTGTACTCTCAAGAGATCACCTTGCACATTCCTTGGACATTTGTACCCTGGCTTTGAAGATCACTGTTCTGAGAAACTAGCTCTGGTGGCAGAAGTTCAGGCAGGTTAGAAGGGAGAAAGATTGGAGGATGGAATTAAATAAGCAAAAAAAAAAAAAAAAAAAAAAACACCAAAAAACCAAACAGTTTTCCAGGAATATCCATGAAATAAAAGACCTGTCTGATCTAAAGGAGCTTTAAATTATATAAAGAGACAGAATTGAAGCAATTCCAGAATGTTTACAAAGTCATGAATTACTTTTTTATAATTTTTTTTTTAGAATTTATCATTCATGCTTTCAATGTAAACATTTTTAACACAAATGTAGTATGAATAAAGAAGAGGGAGGAATAGACTGTACAGGGTTACTATTTCTATGTTTCGCTGGAATTTACAATGAAGCATAAGGAGAGGCTGACAAAATGTAGACTGTAAAGGCCTAGACTAACCACTAAGAAGATAGTTCAAAAAGTAGATACTAAAAAAAAAAAAAAAAAAAAAAAAAAAAAAAAAAAAAAAAAAAAAAAAAAAAAAAAAAAAAAAAAAAAAAAAAAAAAAAAAAAAAAAAAAACCAAACAAAAAATTAAAGGAATTAAAATATTACAGTACAAAGTGTGTACTTAATACAAAAGAAACCAGAAGAAGAGGAACAAAACGTACATGAGCTGTAGGAATCAAAGAGCAAAATGACATATAAGTCCAGTCCTATCTATAATACAATTAATCACGAATGGTTAAAACAATCATAAGGCAAAACTATCCGGGCTGGGTTTAGAAAATATGACCCAACTATTCACTGTTCACAGACAACACACTTTAGATTCAAAGGTGACAGCACAATGAAAATAATACAGTGGAGGTCCCAGCGTAGGTCAAGGGCAGAACTCCACCCAAACATGCGGCAGTCCTGCGCTACAAAGAAGCACTCAGGCAATGACGTCTTTACGTCAGCACGTCATGGGGTGCGTGTGAGGTCATCACACAGGCAGGTGGCCCGGATCTGGAGATTTCAATAAGATGAAGGTACAGTTGAAGGCCCGTGGGAGCCGTGGACGTGATTCTCTCAGAGAAAAAGGTGGCAGTGAGGTTGCATACTGGATTTCAGTCACCTAAGTCGACGTGACGTGCTGGCCTGGATCCCCGAGTCTCTACCCTGGAGTCTGACGAAGTTGGATCTTTTGTGTACAGGGGATGCCATTGTCGGGTTATGAACATGCACTTTCCTGGCTTTTTGGCCTTGAAGACAGAGACATTCCAAGCTCAGCTAGAACAGGAATATATGTATCCGCACCTTTGGAATCCTACAGGCAGGCTTTAAAGGATGGCTATTGCCTAGTAACTCCTCTGGAAAACCTAGGAAAAAAGGAAAGTTTCAGGACAATTTTGAATTTGTTCAGTGGTTCAAGAAGAAACCCAAGAACCTTTGGCTGTAGCAGTGCAACTCTACAGAGACCCACTTCCACGTGGAGGACACTGCGACTCCCAAGGCTGGCCCAGAGGTGGTGCAGAGCATGTGGTGGCGGACATCAGGGACCGCAAAGGGCTGAGCTGACGCGGCAAGTCGATCCATAGAAACTTACTGTTGATTTAGAAAGAGAGATTTCTGCTTCATAAAGCTAAGGAACGGTGAATTGATTTGCCAGGACAATGATGGAAGAAACAACCCAGTATTGCAGAGGATTGGAGACGTTTTCCATGCCACAGACCAAGGCTTTGTAACACCGGAGAAAGGGCCTTCTGGAGTAACAAGGGTACTAAGGGACTGGACCAGTAAGCAGCATCCAAATTTGGACAGGACAGTAAATTAAGGAGTACAAGGAAGGTAGTAGCCTTGACTTTCCCATGGAATCTCTTGCTCCTTGATGCAGGAAGTTTCCAAAGTAATTCATTTCTATTGATGAAGTCAGCTTCATCCACACCGATAACTCGGAGGAAAGTATAGTAAGTTCCAAGCATTTCAATATGAATGAGTTTTAAGGAATTTTCACACTTTTCAGGGTTGTTGTGAGGATTAAATGCCCACCACTATGCCTGGCACATCATATGTGCACAGCAATAAGTAATTAGTATTAATGAGAGGATTAACAGGAGGAGTTTGGATGAGGGGAAGGAACATTCCTGTATGTATCTATAATGAGGTATATGGTAGAGTAAGGGCTATAGACATGCCGAATCTATTTTAGGGTACTGCACAGTTCTGTGAGAATAAATAAATGCATAAAGTTAACTCTTTATGTATGAGTCCTGTCTAGGGAGATTGAAAAAAAGTGACTTGTAGGAAATAGTTATGTCAGTAGTGAACCTAACTGGGGGGGAAGTGATTTTGAAGAGTTGAAGTTTTGTGTTTTAAGTTTAAATTGAAAGATAATCAATGAAGTTTGATGAATTAGAGTAAGAACTCTAGGAAAGAAAATGGACATCAAAGAACAGGTCACATAAACATGAATGTCTAGATTTCCTAGAACACAGAGCCTGAGAAAAAGCTTTACATCTGAATAGTTTTTGGAGATGCAATCCCAAGCCATCAAAAGTGAGAGAAAGAAGAGAAATCAGCAATGCAAAAAGACAATACACTTTTTAATTGGCCATAACCTAAGAAGAAATAGCTGGTTGCTGGGTGTTTTAGCATTCTGCCTCTGTGACAAAATATTATATTGAAAAACTATTTAAAAGAAAGAATAATTTATTTGAGCTCATGGTTTCAGGGATTTAAGTCCATGGTGGGTTGGGTCTGTTGGTTTTGGGCCCATGACAAGGCAGTGCATCATGACAGGGAGGATGTAGTAGATGACACTGCTTGCCTCACGGTGGCCAGGAGTGGGAAGGAGGAAGGAAAAAATGGATGGAGGTAAGGAGGTAGGGAGAAAGAGATCCCAATATACTTTTCAAGGGCATGCCCTAATGAACTAACTTCTGCTCACTATGCCCCACCTTTTAAAGTTTCTACCACCTCCCAACAGGTTGGTGACCAAGTGATTTGGGGGACACTCTAGATCTAAACCATAGCATCTGGTTATTAAAAGCATTTTCAGAAGACCATATGAACCTTTGTGCTTTGAAACCGTATGTTGGTTGGAGGAAAGAAGAATTTCTGTTGGTTTCTTTCAACCTTTTATTTCTCATTGATTAATGCTCACCTATAGGGGTGTTCCAATTCTAGTTTGTGTTACCTGGTCTTTCTGCGATGCCACTGGCCCAGCCAGAGTCTTTACAGGTCCACTGGAATTGGGCCTGAATTTCAGATCTGCAGAGGGCTTGCCTTTTCCCTTCTGGTAAATTCAAGTCAGCCAGCCTGGATAAGAGATGGGTAAGTTTCTTTGATAAGAGATGAGCAGCTGGCTGTGACAACCAGGGTTTGAACACAAAATTGCAGGGCTTTAATTGCATTTGCTAGGGGCTGCTCCATCTGAGAAGGAGGGCAGTGTTTAATGCCTGAGGACAAATGGCACAGGATGAATCTGAGGTGCCACATAAATTAGGTCCAGTACCTCTACTCCTCTCTATATGGTGGCCAGACCTCCCTGATAAGGTGTTATTGGATCAGAGTTCTGAAATAAGTGAGAGAGCCAATCATATAGATATCTTATGGAAATTTATTCCAGGCAAAGTGTGCATTAAGTGTGAAGAACTTGCGGCAAGGACAAGAGGTAGGGGCATAGCATTTGTTAGGCATAGGAAGGAGGTCAGTGTGGTTTGATTTGAATAAATGAAGGAAAAGGTAGTAGGAAATGAGGGCAGAAAGGTAGTGGGATCTAGGCCATTAAGAAATTCCTAAGTCATGGGAACGTCTTTGGCCTTGACTCTTAGTGAGATGGAAACCACTAGTGAGCTTAAGGTAGAGCAGTGACATGTTATCAACTTATGCTTCTAAAAGATTGTTCTGACTTTTGGTGGAGAATAGATTACTGAAGAACAAAGAAAGGAGCTGGTAGACCAACTCAGAGTCTCTTGGGTCAGGCAGTGGTTGTTGAAGTGGTGAGTTGCTGGAGTCTGGCTACATTAAATTAAGGTTGTCAGGATTCGCTAATTGTTGGATGTAGGATGTGAAAGAGAGGAATCAAGGATGATTCAGAGAGATTTGGCCTGAATAACTGGAAGAAGAAAAATGAGTCTTAATAAGGCCAAGTTCCTTTGATAACAACTTATCTATTCTGTCAATAAAAAGCTGTCACCAAGAAGGATCTTCTAGTATCAAATATTCTGAGCGAATTCACTCATAATGCATAATATGTTCAATTAATTTATGTTTTATGTCCATCGGGTATAAGTAGACTGAAAGCTAATATTTCCATTATGCTTTAAGTGTAGTTATAGTATCTCTGTCAAAGAAAAAGGCAGAAATGAACCCTAAAGGTAACAAACTATCTATTGTGGTGGTGATGGTGGTGGTGGTGATAGTGGTGGTGTGTGTGTGTGTGTGTGTGTGTGTGTGTGTGTGTATGTTGCGGGGAGAAGTGGTAAAATCTTGTTTTTAGTAGCTCTTCAATGAAACACAGACTGGAACTCCCCTGAAATATTTTAGATTGCTTAAGATGTCATGTCAGTTTTCATTGTTATTGATGTTAAACACTCCAAGAGTATCTCTGGCTCATGAAAAAGGTCCTGAAATATTTTAAAGATTTATGAAACAAAAAGGCTTCCTAGATTTCTGTGAAGCAACACTGATGGCTTTAACCAATGCAGTGGTAAGCATTTATTGTAATACCTGGAACAGTGTTACCTGGATGCTTTTGTTCCATTAACAAGTTGTAAAGGTCTTGATGGACGTTTTAGCTATAAAACATCTTAGAGCATAATCTGTTTTTAGAAGATTAATTCCATCTGAAATAGAGAAGCAAATGATAAACAGCTTTTAGGAGACCAGAGAAATAGATTGTGTTACAGTTAAGGATGCTAGTATCATTCCATATTTAAGGAAAGTTAGCAGGAGGAAAAATCTGATAAGAAAATTGTATTGAGTCATGTTTATTGGATGAAATCAGAATATGTTTGCCAAGTTGTGGGTGGTAAAGGGGAGGGAAAAATAGGACCTTTCTCAGTTAAAGAGAGAAAATATGTAGAAAATTTTATTTCAAAAACATTTTTGGTTTATATAGTTATTTGGAAATTTCCCCCTACCCACTCAAAAAACAAAACAAAACAAAATCTTTAAAAGTTTTATTTATTTGACAACTGGGATTTCTGAAAAGAGAGTTCAAGAATGGGTTCTAGGATCTAGCCAAGATGTATATGGGTGAAATCTGTTTTGGCAGAATCTACTCATGACAGATAAAGATTTTAATTACTGCAGAGAAAGAAATAATTCTATGTGTCCTCTGACTGTGGAGGGACTATGTTTAGACTGTAAGATTTTGCTTGTTGTGATTTATATTTTTAATGATTCAGGTCAAAGCACATTGTTATGAGCAAGGTCAATTAGAAGGAAGTACCATGTTTATAACTCACTACAGCTGAGCAGGAGAAACGGACTCAAGTTTTAGTGCAACTTAGAACACAATCTGAATGATTAGCAAAGGCGAATAGCCTGCTTATGCCTTGTGGAAAGGCACACTGGATGACAAATAACACTCTTTAGTATTTTAGACAGACAGACACAGGGAAAGGATATGCTGCTTACCCAGGGGATGGGAACATATGACATTTACCACCCCCAAGGAGATGCTGCAGATGGAAAATATCATCAATTCCAGAGGTGTTTTAACATCATTTACAGATAATATTCATGGAAGTTTGAGTGCTTTTGGAACATTCCAGAATTTTTAGACTTTCATTCACTAGTCATTTTTTAATAGTAAATCTGGTGTGCCACTTGTGAGACTTCAACATAGTATCTTTTATGTTTTAATTTCAGGAAAGCCTGATGGGATGAAGAAGCCACACATTTATTTATTTACTTAGGATTTATTCTGCACTTATTTTCAGGGAATTAGACAAGGCAATAATGAATGAGAAATAAAGGACATTTTTCTTATAGATTATTATCTTGTAAATTATAATTATTATTATACTTTCCCAGGCTGTACAAATTTTGGTTGAAATGCTATATTAATAGTAACAATACACATTTCTTTGGTTCTCCTCTCATCTAAACTGCAAGACCCCTACCTATGGAAAGAGGTCCTATACTCCTTATTGGGAGTGTCATATGGCTTCTCATCAGTACCTCATGCCCTGTTTTCGTACTCAGCTGTCTGACTTTCTCTTGCTCAGGCCTCTTGCTCTTGAACAGTTCACTATCCCCATGGCCCACTATCCATTTGGCTTTGCCAAGCATCATCAGCATTGTCAGCTCCCCCTCTTTGCAAGACATCACTGATGCTACTGTGTGGAGTTCATTAGGTGGCAATCTTGTGTCACACTTTGTGTAGTTCTCAGGGTGCCAGTACTACATCATACTCCGGGAAAAAGCAGATAGAACATCCCTTCCCCAATTCTGGGTCTTACCATGAAGCAGGGCCACTTATGCCACTGTCTTAAGGAGCTATCCCATAACAGTCCACCCTGCTGTTGTGCACAGCTCTTTCTCTATGATTCTTCCACCTTTCCCTCTCCACCTCCCATCCCCATCACCACAAGCTCCAATGATGTTTGTGGGATTTAGGGTAGAGGGAAGTTGCAGTAGAATGGACAGATCTACTGGGAACTCTTATTTCAGACTCACCTCCTCTAGGAACCACTATTCTTACATTAGCTTATGTGTCTGGTTCCCTTTCTCATAGGATGAAACACTCTTAGTCCTTGTTGGAAATAGACTCAGAGTTAACCTAAGTATCAGCCCTGCAGTCACATACAAACATCTCAGACTGAAGTCTATTAATAATGTTTGCTTTTGAGTCTCACCACAAAGCATTTTCATAGACACCATCTCACTTCTTTCACAAGAGCACTTTACAAATGAGGACATTGAGGTTTGGAGAAGTTAACTGATCGTGATCATGTCCCTTAGACTTTAGGTGCAGCTTTTATCATGTGGTGTTTAGGTCTTTTCACTCCCTGGCCTCCACATATGTGTTTAACTTTCTTACTATGTCTGCATGAAACCTATGCACCGTCATAGGGAGAGATTGTTGTTTTCAGAAGGTCCATTATCTCTTGCCCTTAAATTGGGTTCTGTGCCATAAATTGGGTTCCCTGAAAACAGAATCTGAGATGCAAAATTGTGTGGGAGTGCTTGCTTTCAGGAAATTCACTCACAAAGAAATGAAAAAGAAAAGATGGAAAGAATTGAGGGAAGAGAGATTGTAATGAAGTGAAAAGGCAGGATTGATCAGAGGGAGAAACTGTTGTAAAAGGCTGAAGACAGTCCCACAGGGAACAAAACCTTGGGCAAGACAGTTTTCTGAGATTGAGGGCACTCAAGAACAAAGTTTAAAAAAAAGACATAAATAGTCCACGTTGATATTTCCACCAGGGGCTTGGGGAGTAAGCCTTGAAGATGGAGTCTGGGTAGAATACCAGATTATCCACTGCAGGCATTTTCCTTCTACCTTAATGTCCTCACCTAGTTTAATTACTCGGAAGTCTTGCTATATTTTAGTTGTTTCGTATTTGAATCATATTTTTCTTATACAACCAATTTTTCTTGGAGTTTCTATTTGACATTCTTTCTCTTTCCCCACCATGACAAAATAAACATATGTTTGAATTTAATTGCTAAACTCAGCCTGCTTCTTTATTTTAAAATGGATGCAATAGGAAATACTTTCTTTTTTTGGAGATATTTTTCTTGGATCTTCCTCACTTTCCATTCTATTTTGGAACTACTATGTCTAGTTCTCCTCCTTGGATATGTACTCATTGAATTCTTGCCTTAAAAACAGTATTTCTTGGATTCTATGCCTTGTTTCTTGTGTTTCTATCTACAGTCTTAAGTTACTTTCTTACAAAGGATTAATGGAGATAAGGTTTTATCTAAAAAAGTATTTATTTTATTTATAATTTGACTTGATATAGGATTCTAGATTCAAAATAATTTCTGCTCATAACTTTAAAGTAGGATATTACCCTATTGTTTCTAGCAGTTAATGTTGATGAGAAGTCTGCAGACTTTATGCTTTTTCTTCCTTTGTAGATAATGTGTCCCTATTTAGAGGCAATTTTTGGATCTTCATATTATACTCTCTGATCTGAAATATCCTTAAGTTATCAGTAGGGATAAGTTTTCTTAAGTCATTCTGTTAGGCAGTTTGTGGTTACTTTCAATCTTTTGCCCTTTTTTTTTTTTTTTTTTTTTTTTTTTTTTTTTTTTTTTTTTTTTTTTTTTTTTTTTTTTTTTTTTTTTTTTTTTTTTTTTTTTTTTTTTTTTTTTTTTTTTTTTTTTTTTTTTTTTTTTTTTAGCTCTGGAAATAAGACTCTAGTTGTTTTCTTAATTTCTTTTTATATTTCATTTATGGACCTTCTCAATTAGTTCTCTGATTATTTTTTATTTATTTGTCATTTGCCCCATGTGTTTTGAAGTTACACTTCTTTTTGCTCTATAGTTTCTAAGAAATTTGTTAAAGCAATCACATTTTAAATTGCCAAAATCTCTTATCTCTGTTTCCTTTTATGACAATTTTTGTTTTACAAATGTAGCTTTTTCACAACTTATCACAAAGAAGCTAGGCTTTCATTCGAAAAATGAAACCATTACAATGTCCAAACTTGTGTTTTAGTAGCTTGTGGGCCTTTATAAAAAAAAAATTCCTCAGAGATCTGTGGGAATTTAAATGGAATATCAGAGTTGTACCCAAGCAATACAATTTTGATTGTGGTGTGACATTATTTTGTTGAACTCAGTGAAAATGATAAAAATGAGCTGCATCTTATTTTTTTAATTTTAAAGAGAATAAAACAAAACAAAATAAAGCAGAACAAAGCAGATCAGAACAGAATAATGCAAGCAATACAGGACTTCAAAACAAGACAACAGGAAATCAAAGTGGCTGCCATAGTGTCTCTTGTTTTCTTCAAAATAGTTGTTCATACCTTCACACATAATAAATTCAAACAAAACAAAATAGTATAAAACCAATCAAAACAAAAGAATGAAAGCATTACAGGCCTTCAAAACCAGACAATGGGTAATCAACAATGGCTATCATAATGTCTCTTGTTTTCTTCAAAATAGCTGTTCATACCTTCTCACATGTGATGCATCTCATTTTAAATTTGTTTAAAACCTACCTAGACTTTTTGGAGGGCTAATCATGACATTTTGGGGACTCCTTGGGCCTCATTTATTGCCAAAGTGCGATTAAATTGGTGAAAACAACACAAAAGGTTCAAAGTTAATTGTATCTATTCAAAGTAAGGGAATATTAGGCATTGCCATTACATATAGACTAGGAAGTTTATAGAAAAAAACAGTAGAATTATAGTGGGAGGTGTATTATGAGAAGTCCATAAAATATGGTCAGTTGTGAGAGGCTTTTTGTGGTAAAAGAATAAGGAGACACTCCAGTTTAAGGAATGAATTTTCCTTTAGCAATGACCTTCATTGCTGAATTGATGGAAAACAAATATTTTCAGTAAATAAAAGATGAAAGACTGAGAAATCCTTTCCAATGCCATGAGATAGTGCTGATGAGTCACTTCTGTTCTAAGAACTTTAGATAGTTGCAATTGCAGAAGAACTCAGTATCACATATGTTGCAGTTATTTTTAAATTATAAAAATCTGATCTTTGTGAGCAACGCCTAGGTTGGGATTGAGGCTGAATAATTTCTGAAGTCTTTTTGGCATTATCTGTACTTGCATTTTTTTCAAGCATGAAGAGAAAAAAGACCCCAAACTCCTCCCTAAAAAACAGAAAAACAAAACAGCAGTAACTTCCTGCCCTGGCAAACTTCTGCATTTCTCCTTAACCTCTCAAATGAAACATCTTTTTAAATTTTTTTTGAAAAAACATTAAATTGAGAGTCTTATGCCTTTAGGAAAAATCTGCAAAAGGGCTTTCCATTGATAAATGTACTAGTCTTTGCCTCTGAGAGTTACAAAATATTATCATTAATATTACATGATAGTGTTGCTCAGAGCTATCCTACTCATCTATCAAATAACTTGTATGTTTTTAACTAATGTAATTGCATTAATAAATCCATTCATATTGAGGTACCAAGTTCACTAAACTCCTTTAGATTGAAACCCTTCCTTTTACTTCTTTGGTCCCTCTTGATGAGGTAGGCATGGTTTTGTGCAGTTTGAATGACTACAGCAAAGAATATTGACTCATTGATTTTTCTCTGAGGTTTTGTTGGCAATTCTTAGAAATACCCAATATTGGTATATAGTTTACATTTTACTGAGAAATATGCTCTAAGAGAATATTCAACTTTGAAATTTTGAGAAAGGGAAGTAGCAGTCATATGGACATGGAGATGGAAATGCTTATTAAATTTAAACAACATCATAATAAAACGTTTTTCTACAACAAAGGCAACAATTGACAAAGAAATAACAGGAGATGTCTTTCCATTTTCTGATGTTTTCTTCAATCTCTTTCTGTCAGAGTACTACAGTTTTGGTTATAGAGGTCTTTCATTTCCTTGCTTAGCTTAATTCCTAGACATTTACTTTTTTTGACTCTATTGTGAATGGTATTCTTTTCCTGATTTCTTTCTTGATAGGTTCATTTTTGGTGTACAGAAATAATGCTATTAATTTCTGTGTACTGACTTTGTATCTTGCTGCTTTACTTAATTTGTTTATTATTTCTAAGATTCTTTTGGTGGAATTTTGGGTCTTCTATGTAAAGGAGCAAATCATTTACAAATACGGGTAGTTTGACTTCTTTTTTTAAATTTTATTTTAACAATAATAAAACCCAACAAAACAAAACAGAATAAATCCAATCAAAACACAGCAGTGAAATTGGTACAGAACATCAAAGCAGGATAATAGGAAAACAACAATGACTACCATAATATATCTTGTTATCTTTATAGTAGTTGTCCATTCCATCAGACAGAGCAAATTCAGACCAAAACAAAACAGAATAAAACCAATCAAAACAGAATACTGAATAAAGCAAAACAAAAATTAATAAGAACAAAACAAAACAGAACAATATTAGACTTCAAAAACAAGATAGAAAAAATCCCCCATATTTGCCACATTGCATACTGTTATCCTCCCTATAGATGCACAGACTGCTGGCCAGAGGCCTGTAAATTCAACCAAACACTACAAGCCTTCAGTTGGTTTTTGTACCTCAATTGCTATCAACTCAGGTTGGTGGCTTACAGGGTGAGGGGGTTTGGTGATTCTCAGTCTGCACATTGGTAGACTCACAACAGGCACTGACTTTCCTCTTCCTGGCCCTGAATGGTCTGTATGGCTTACCAGAAAGGCTGGCTAGTTGGCTTGTTGATTGACTCCTCCCAGTCCAAGTATGGCTGATTCTCTGGAGTCGATATCTGAGTTTTCTCTTCCTGGGTCCCGCATGGTCTGCCAATAGTTTGACTTCTTTCCAACTGGAATTCCTTTTATTTCTTTCTCTTGCTTGATTGCTCTGGCTAAAGTTTCTAGTACTATATTGAACAAAAGTGGTAAGAGTGAACACCTTGTCTTATTCCTGATTTCAGAGGAAATGCTTTTTACCTTCTTTATATTTAGTATCATGTTTGTAAATTTGTCATAAATAGCTTATATCAGTTCAAGATAAGATAAAGCTTACAGCCTGGGAGACAATATATTTTCTTATCTGACAGAGTTTTAATATCTAGAATATATAAAGAATGCAGAAAACATAACACATACACAAAAAACCACCCACAAATAACCCAGTCAACAAGTGGGCAAATGAATTGAACAGACACATCTTAAAAGAGGTGTAAATGGCCAATAAGTATATGAAAAAATGTTCTACATCTTTAGCCATCAGGGAAATGTAAATCAAAACTCAATCTCATCTCAGTCAGAATGGCTATTAGCAAGAATACAAAAAAAAACAATTGTCTTGGTTACTTTTCTCCTGTTGCTGAGACAAAACACCTGATACTCAAAGTGAAGCAAGGAAAGGTTTATTTAGCTTACAGTTTCTGGAGATTTCAGTCCATAATCAGCTGGCTCCAAGGTAGGGTGGCATGGCACTGGGACAACATTTCAAGGCAGCAGCAAGCAAAAGCAGCCAGAGCAAAAGGGGAAATCACAGCCTCTTTTCTTCTCTTACATTGTACGCAGCACTGCCCCCCCCCCCCCGAGGGTGGGTGTAGCACTCACAAACTCTCCTTGCCTTCTTTTGCACAGGATTGCACAGGATGAGGATATTTACAAAGTAAGAACCCTGGCTCCCTGCTGAGTCTCTCAGTTAAACTTCTAAACTGCTCAAGTTGACACAATATATCAACCATAACAATAAATGCTGGTTAGGATGTGGGGGAAAAGGAACTCTTTTAAACTGTTGGTGATAATTTAAATTAGTACAGCCATTATGAAAATCAGTATTGAAGTTCCTTAAAAAGACTAAAAATGGAGCTACCATTTGATCCTGCAGGTATATTGGTATATTCTCAAGAGAATTAAAGTGAGTGTACCATAGAAATATCTGCATACTTGTATTTATTGCAGCACAATTAACAATAGCCAAGCTACGAAAATAACCTATATGCTGTTGATATATGCCTATATCAACAAGAGAATGGATAAAAAATGTGCTACATATACATAATGGAATATTATTTAGACATAAAGAACAAAATCATATCATTTCAGAATAATGGGTAGAATTAGAGACTTTCATGTAAGTCAAATAAGACAGACTTGGAAAGTCAAATATCTCATGTTTTCTCTCAAACGAGGAACCCAGGGGAAATATTTTAAAAAAGACATGAAATAAAAGTAGAAGGGAGGCTATTAGAGAAGAGGAATGCAGTGGGGAGGTAATGGCAGAGATCAAAATATGTTGTATTCATGTACAAATAAAGTATGTTTTATATATATGTACAAATATACCAAGCTACTAGTTCATATAACTAATATAGAGTAATAAAAAATTTAAACACTAAGTGTAAAGTATAATGATCATTACTCTTATAAACTGTAAAATAAAATAAATCAAGTCTAGTAGCTTGAAGATGGCACAAAATGCAGGCTTCTTTTATCCCCTTTCCTAGGATTTGCTACATAGATATACACAGAAACATAATCATCGTTGTAGTCAGGGTTTGCAAGCAAATAGATTTAATACAGGACACATAATTTATAAGATTATTTTATAATATGCTCCCTAAAAGTCAAATGCAGAAGAGTACAATAAATCTGTCCATGCACTAGAGACCCAAAGAATCCAGCTGAGAGTCTGGATCCCATGGCACGAGTCCATCTGAAGACCTAGAGCCCGTGGCAGTGTCCTCCAGGAGTCCAACTGGAGGTCTAGAGCCCACAAGTCTGTATCAAGGATCTGCACAGGGAAGCCCCAAAGGTCAGAGGTGGAAGCTAGAAAGTCTGCACCAGCAGGATGAAGGATCTGTGCCAGCAGGCTGAGGGATCTATACTGGAGCCAGGAAGAAATGCACAAAGTAAGGACAGGAGCTTGAAGAGAGCTGCAGCCATCTTAAGTGACAGTGAGGACCCAAGTTCCTCCACCAATGAGAATAGCTGAGTTTATATCCAGAAAACCAGCATGACAGGCTTCTCCAGGAGAATCAACAGCATACCATCTTCTCCTCCAGTTCTCCTCTTATGCTACTGGCAACAATCCTCAGGTGGGTCTTCCACACCCAGCACCATGCTGACTCAGTTCAGCTGGGTGTTACAAGTTGGCCATTAGTTAACCCATCACAATCATCATCATATTTTCCCTATTTCACCACTAATCATTTTTTGTTTAAGCATTAACTCATCTACTGGATTTAGAAATACAGTATAGAGGCATTTATAAAAAATTTTAGATGGAAAAACCTCCCACAACTGGTTAGCATGAAGACATTTTCATCCATGGTTAAAGAGTTCTTGACTTTCCTACTCATCCATTTCTCTTGCGTATTTAAAAGGCTTTCAGGTTAACTGTTTGCAAACCCAAACACTATAATCCTGTCCCATCCATCTTGAGAATGCAGGAAGATCAATATTTGAACTACAGGCAATTGAATCTATAAGCAAAGCCTTTCAAAGGAGTCTAAATTCAAGCAAGAACAATTTCTAAATTAATAACATTTTAGATATTTATTTTGATATAATTACCAAAATTTTTTGGTATTTAATAATGGTCTATGATAGGGTAAGTGTACACATTTATGCCTTGGTAGAAAAGTCCAAATTGAACATATTTTGTTTAAATTAATAAAGAACTGTAGAGAGAATTGGGGATTGAAGGATTAGGTAATGAATAAGAAAAACAGATGCAGATGAAATATGACTTCCTTCATGTGTATTTCAGGGAATCTTTAATTCACCTGAATATGGCCATGAGTTATGCTTAGAGTATTGTATTAGAATTCCTAGTAGAAAGGGATTTAGATATACACGTAAAGTTAAATATGGTTAGACAGTAAAATATTGATTGCTTACCACAAACAATGCAGCAGGGTATCTAACACTTGTTTTCCTTGTGGAACATAATAAGGTAATTAATTTATCTCTAGCTGAGTTTTATTTGTGAAAATTTTTTGCAGTGATACAGATTTAAATGTATTTTGTGTGTGTTTCAAGCAGTGTTCTATTTGTGCTGTAATAACCATGTGCAGTTCACGGCAACACTTTAATAATCATCATCTTGGAAATTGGGATACTTTCTTCCTTTAAATAATAAAATACAAGGCTCGGTAGTAAAACAGCACTCTGGATATAAAAGCTAATGACTAATAGGAGAGTTCTGACCCTCTGAATTGCATTTACTGTTCACCAATGATTATGTCATTAGGAATGAATTAGATAGTCAATGAGGTGAATCTTCAAATCAAAGCTGCCACTTTGAAATTTTCAATAATCTGTTCACTTGTAGGATTAGGCTAGTATTTAACAGCTATTACTGTTCTATTGCTGGGGTTATGTGGCCATGAAAAATAGTTTCCTTATGCTACTGTCTATGTCTCTGTCTCTCTTTCTCACATTAATTTTTTGAACTAGCCACATTCTTAAAGCTAGAGTTCTCTGATTATGTACTCCTGATGGGAACATCGAGGTAGAATAAAAGCAACATTTTATTTACTATCTAGAAATTGCAGAACAGAGTGGTGGAACAGAGCAGTGCCTAGAGGATTGTTCTGAATAGTGGAAGTTCCAGAAACGTTGATGGATGGATACTCTGTGTTGTTTGTTTCTGTGTATCATTTTTACTACCTTAATAATGCAAGGAAACCTACTGACTATAGTTTTATCTACTGGGAAAATTCATTTTTGATTTTTTATACCTAATTTTACATACTCTTTTTACAAAAGCATCGATATTATTCTTTTGTGACTATTCAACCATTTGTATAAATCTGAACAATAGTTACAAAAGAAGCCATTTATGGCATGCTTGCTATGTCCTAGATAGTGTGCCTCAACCCATGTAGTTCTTTCTGCACTCCTGTAAGGAAGGGGTTATCATCTCCTTACAGATGATAAAAATTCAAGTTTATTTGCTAGTAAGTCAATGACCTAATAGTTGCATGTAAGTTTCACTAGACTGCACACTGGATGAAGGCAGGTATACTTGTATTTTGTTCCCTGATGTATCTTTAGCACATACAGTGAAACCTGGCATCTTTTAATTGCTCAGTAAATATTTGTTAGATGAACAGATGCAGACATGTTTTGTTCCAAAGTCTGCTTTCTTCTTACTATACAGCATTAATTCCTCCCCCTTGGAACCAGTACTAGAATTTAATGGAAAGAGTATATTTTATGTTATGAGTAAGCCTCAGACTCTTGGAAACATTCAGTTTGAGAGCAGATTATCCAAAAATGACATTTGTCAGCTGGCCACTTCTTTTGACAATGAGATCAGTTGTCTCTACCAAGTGTTCCTGAAGCATGGCTCACACTATATAAAAGCATGACTAAGGATCCTGAGTGTCCCAATGAACGCATCCATTTCCACCATCTAAGTCTAGAAGAAGAGGCCTGGCTACCTTTAATGTGGTCTATATTCCTGAGAAAACTTCTTTTCTTGTGGTGGGCTGTGAAAGCAGTCCTGGACTCCTGAGTGGCATGGGGCAGAGACTACTCAATAATGTATTATTTGGTGGTCTGGGTGCACTAAAGACAAGCACACAGGCAGACTTTTTGGGTAGATATTGTGGATACTTATTTGTTTTGTTTACTTACCATATATTTACTGCCTTCTGGTAACAGCAGCCTAAGCCTAAATTTCCTTTCAGAAAGCACTTCTCGCTTTGCTAATTTTTCATCTCGTAATTGATCCTCTTGGCTACAGAAATTGATTCACAAATGGGTGGGGGATTCAAATTGGTTCTATTCAAGTCAGGTCTTGGACTTTGCTAGAACTTTGAGAAGGAAGGCTCTTTCTTCTGGAGCTACTGAAGGGTAGGATACAAGCTTGCATCAGCCAGAGACTGTCAGAGAAGAGAATCCTAACTGAGAAAGAAGCCAACATAGAGGGAAAACACAAGGCTTGGCCAAAACCTTTATACTTCTGGATTTAGTGAGGCCTAAAACTCAATCTGTCTTTGAATGTTTAAGGTACATGAATCACCACATGTTCTCATTAGCTTAAATCTCTTTGAATTGGGTTTCAATTGCTTGTAATGGAAAAAATATCAACATATAGAATGGGTAGAAGTGTTTAGATTTTGATCTAGACTTCTCTTCTTGCTTATACTTCCTTTGCCTTGAATTATCATGCAAACAATACATAGGCAAAATGATCAGCGTAGCAACTTTGAAAAGCTTTTCTCTTATAATTTCCTCAAGTGGTCTGTATTAAGGTTATGTAAAGGTGGTCTATATGATACTGGGTACTTAGTGATTGAATAAGAATTTCTTAAATATGTTTGGTAGAATATTAAAATGTGACTTATAACTAAGGACAAAGGCAGAGATATTTAAGAAATACCAGGCTATTGAAAGTTAAGTAGATTTGTTTCCTGAGGATATTATGTCCTTTAAACCCAAAAAACTGAGAATTTCCAAGAGGGGCATGAGGTATACATATTTTCTCAATGGTTAGTTGTTGATTCTGTTGCCTGTTTTTTCATTCCTTGGTGAACTTTTGGGGTCTGACTCTGGAAAAGAAAAGTTGGGAAACATCCTGAGTTATGATTGCTAGGGAAATTTTTAATGATGTTCTCCAGGAAAAGTCATGGCATCCATGTTCCAGGACAATGCGTTGTTCATTTCTGTCTCCAAGTTGGATGTAAATTTACACCAAGGAATTTATAGCGCTCTGCCTCTGTTCCATAGCTAGGGAGCCTCCAAATTTTATGGGGGGCAGAGAGAGAGGGAGAGAGAAAGAGAGAGAGAGAGAACTGTACATGATAAATCTTCTGTAGTTGTCCTTACAAAAACAAAATCCATTTATTTTTATTTTAACACATTCTTTTGTGAGCATCATAAAATTTTAATATCAAGCATCATCTTGTGTTTTATTGTACAGTACATAGGAATCCAGATTGAATGGGCTTATGCAGTCTGATAATGAGTCAGGATTCTAGTAGGTAGTCTTGCTCTAATATCCTGGACATTTTTATGGAATTTTAACTCATCAAGGCGTGTTTCTGTTCAGCTGTGCTCTATGTTACAAAAAAGGTTGGACATTCTAACTGACAGAAAGATAGAAACTCGCTGAGGTTACACAGAATAGAATAGCCTTTCCCTAGTGCCCATGTTCATTCTCCTTGGCCAAACTCTTCAAAATAGATTGTAGTTATTGCACTATGGGAACACAAAATATTTTCAAAAATATCTTGTAGCAATAGGTTAGTAGGAATATCCTGAATATAATGTCACTATGTAGTAGTCACTTATGAGTTGGAAATACATTGTATGGAGATTTTTTTCATAGTTAAGAATGCTATTCTTTGTCAAGATGAAAAATTTTATTCAGAGCATAACCTTTGTAAATGAAAAATTACTTTAAGAGAATGTTGAAGTTCTCTATTATTTTCAAAGTATATATTTCAATAACTTATTTCCTAAATAGGCCTTTTGAGAAAAATGACCTATGCAAACAAAAGTCTGACTTTTTAGTTATCTCTCCTTGAAACATAACTTTTTACTACAATAAGATATGCCCTATTAATATTCTTTAGAGCAAAAGACCTGCAAGTAAGTTCATATTTCAAACTTAACCTCTCTGAAGGACAGAGAGTTCACAGTAAAACACTGTCCTTGATTCTAGTCTCCATAGTTTATTCAGTTGTAATAAAAAAAAAATCCCTGGTTTTAAAAATAAAATTATATGAGAACCTGCTGAATTCAAATTCCACTTGACTGAAACAGTTGATTCTACTTCTGTTGTTAAATGGCATTCAAAGTTGAACCAAGTAGACCCCAAATACACAAAGACCATGCTATAATTTTTTCCTCTTAGAATTCATTGATTTTCAAAGTCATTGGAGCATTTGTTTGCTTTTTTAAGATGTCTGCCATCTGACATATCCTTTGCTGGGTATTGAGAAACATGCTTACTTGCTCTTTGTTTTGTTTTAGGAGGTGGATTCTTTCCTGTTAGCCTGGTTTATCTGCATCTGCAGTAATTAGCTGGATGGTGAATTAAATAGGTTACACCTGAGTTAGTTGAGCGCATTAATCTGCCTGCATGAGTAGGAAAATTCTAAGCTTCTACTGAACTGAAAACCCAATTCACTGGCAGGGTAGAAGGTGACAATGGTTGCAGCTAATGAGGTTCTGTTGGAAGAGATTGAATAATCATTAAAAAAATCCATTCATTGGCTGATCTGGCTGTCAGGACAGGGCATCATCACACATGGCGGGCTGGTGCCTGTCCTCTATATTGTGGTTAGTGTAACCCTTTCAGAAGCGTCCATTGCCCAACAACAACCACTTTTTGACAAGAGGAACGTGTGTGGTGCCTGCATTTCTTAACCAAATTGAAATTCTGCATTTGGCTAGCAGTATCCAGACTGAGGGAGGAAATGGCTGTTCTATCTTCTGTTTGTTTCTAAGAGCCAGCAACAAGCTCTTGGCATCAATATTCATAGTGGATTTTCAAACACTTGGCAAAAAACATCAATAGCATCTGCTCACACCCATTGCCCTACCCCACTCTCAGTGGATAGCTCTAGCTAGTTGATGGTTAGATTCTGTGCCTTTTGTATTTAAACTCGGTGCTGTGGACTAACTCCAGCGTAGTTTCTTCAAAGCACTTGTAGTTTGGCTTCAGCCTCACTCATGAGGACCGGGTCACTTGATTGAATAACTGAGCCAAAGACTGTGGACTCCGGTACTGACCTATCTCTGACTTGCTGAAGAATTGTGACAACCCTTCACACAGAGTCAGAAGGCCAAGATATAAATCACAGTTCTGTGTTGGCTATCTTTCAGAACTTGTTTTAGTACTTTGATTATGGTCTTAGTTTTCCTTGTGTATAAATAGGGAGATCGTATTTTAACCTCTATTGACTCCACAAGGTAGTAGTTCCACTTGAGATTTTTCATTGTTATTTTTAATATTAAATTTAAATAAGTATATACTTTTTATCTTCTGGTCATGGATTTGTCCCTGGAGAATGTGAACTTGCATATCACACGATAGATTTCTGTATATCTGTGGATTGTGTCATGCAACTGTTAAACCACTGTATTTCCACCGTAATCAGCCCTCCTTATTGTGACCATGGCATAGTTTTCTAAACCTTTATCTTCCTGCTCAGTATTTTTTCTTTTCTTTTCTTTTTTTTTTTTTTTTTTGGTTAATTTGAACACATTTTAGGTATTTCTTTTTTTAATTTTATTTTTTATGTTTTTTATTTTAAAAAGCAAAACAAAAAAGGATAGAAATGATAGAGAATTTAAAAAAATAGTGGGAAATTAACACTAGTTAATATATTGCATATTGTTATCTTAGAAGTAGTTATTCAGGTTACAAAATTTAGGCACAAAAAATGATCAAACAATCAAATAATGAAAGCACAAACTGTTCTTTTGGATGAACTAACAGATTAGTAGTATAGTTATCTATCTTGTATATATATACATACATATATATGTATACCTATATACATATATTATGGTTTATACTTGAGAAGTCTAGAAGCTTAACTAAATAACTCAGCAGCTCTACATCCTGGGGTGTAGAGAACAAGCAGTTACTAGGATATTGTTCATTGTGTCAATTTGAGAAGGTCAGAACTTTAAGTGATTCAGCATGGGGCCAGGGTCCCTGGTTTGTAACATCCTCATCCTATGCAAGAGGAGGGCAGGCAGATGGTGTGAGTGGTACACTCACACCAGGGGAGCAGCCTGCATACAATAAAAGGGAAATGAGGAGGCATTGGCCGCTGCTTCTTCGGAGGAGCTCCAGTATTCGCCTTCAGCTTGGACGTTGTCGCCTGGCTTCTAACACAGACTGTTGAGCCTCTGCATGGACTCTTCAGCCTTTGTTGTGGATTCTTTAGCCTTCATTGTAGACTCTTCAGCCTTCCATCGTAGATTCTTTAGTGTTCCGTCACAGACCCATCGGCCTCCTGATACGGAGTTGCACAGGACAAACACTGCAAGAAGCTCCAGCCCTTGAGCTGGAGCCTTCAACCTCTAGCACGCAGACACCCTCTGCACGCTCCCTTATTTTTTTATTTTTTCATCCTCCCTTATTCAACTTCATGGCTGGGCATTGTAAGTTGATCTTGTAATTTCTTATACAGTTGTATATCTTGTGTTATATCTGTTTCTCTAGTAAACCCTGACTGATACAACATATAATCTTTTCCCTTCTTCCTTTTCTCCTTTCCCCTATCCCAGTTGTTCTTTCCTTTTGAGCACTTTCTTTCCCTTTCATTATCATGATATCTGTTGTACATTTTGGATCTTGTTACTTTTTCAGGTTTTTTATACTAGGGAAATAATATGATATTTACACATGTGAGTCTGATTTATTTAACTTATAAGTATGGTCTCAAAGTTGCCTCCATTTACCTATAAAAGCCTCAAGATTATCCTTCTTTATAGCTGAGTAATACTCCATTGTATAAAAATATCACATCTTTTTTATCCATTCCATGGTTGATGGGCATTTGGGTTGTTTCCAAGATTTAGCTATTACAAATTGTGCTGCTATAAACATGGGTACATATGTATCACTGTAGCGTGATATTTTCAATTTTTCTGGGAAAATGCCCAGAAGAGGAATAGCTGGGTTGAACAGGACCTCTAGTCCTAGTTTTTTGAGGAATCTCCACACTGATTTCCACAGTGGTTGCACCAGTCTACACTCCCACTAGCAGTGGAGAAGGGTTCCTTTTTCACCACAGCTCTGCCAACATTTGTTATTAGTTGATTTCTTGATGGCAGCAATTCTTTCTGGAGTGAGATGGAATCTCAGTGTTGTTTTAATTTGCATTTTTCAAATGACCAGTGCTGTTGAACATTTCTTCATGTATTTATTTGCCATTTGTATTTCTTCAGCTGACAAGTGTGTGTTCATCTCAGA
>RJWT010011536.1:0-23175 GCA_004365215.1 Cuniculus paca
GATTCTTCCTTTTTCCCTATTCTCCTCCCCTCCTTTCAACCCTGCCTCCCCTCCTTATTTACAAAAGATTTGTTTTCATTTTTTTTATATTTTCCATTTTTTTCTTTTCCCATCTTTCCCTTCCCCCTTCACTTCTTTCCCTTCCTATTGGAAACTTTTCTTCCTTCTTTCCAATATCTATTGTACATGTTGTTCGTATTTGCTCTTTCAGTTTCTCACACCAGTGAGAGTGTGATATTTACACATATGTGTCTGATTTAGTTCACTTAAATGTATGGTCTCAAGGTGAATCTAGTTACTTAAAAATGTCTCAAATTTATCCTTCTTTCTTCCAGAGGAGTATCCCAATATATATATATATATATATATATATCTTCTTTTTCCATTTTTTAATTGATTGGCATTTGGGCTGTATCCAAGATTTATCTACTACAAACTGCAGCATGCTATAAACATGGACATGCATGTACCACTGCAGTATGATGCTTTTAACACTTTTAGGAAGATTCAAAGAAGGTGAATAGCTGAGTCAAAGGAACTTCTAGTTTTAGTGTTTTGAGGAATCTTGACACTCTTATCCTCAGTGCTTGTACCAGTGTATATCTCCAACAGTGGAGAGGGGTTTCTTTTTTCCCATAGGCCCTCCAGCATTTGTCACTGGTTGATTTCTTAATAATAACCATCCTTTTCGGAGTGAGATGGAATTTCAGCATCGTTTTAATTTGCATCTCTTGAATTACCAGTGATGTTGAACCATTTTTCATATATATTGCCATTTCTATTTCTTCTTCTGAAACACATCTATTCATATAAAACAATTGGGTCTTTAAATTTGGGACACCTGATTTTTTGAGTTCTCCATGTATTATAGATATTAGTCCTTTTTCTGAGGAATAGCTGGTAAAACGTTTTTCTTATTTTGTGAGTTTTCTCTTCAATTCATTGATGGTTTCTTTTGTTGTGCAAAAGCTTTCTAATATGGTGAGATTCCAGTTGTTGATTGTTTGGTAATATTTTCTGTGTGTTTGGGGTTTTGTTCGTAGTTTTTGCCTCCATGTGTCTTCAAGAGTTTTACCAATTCTATCTTCCAGGAAATTTAGTGTTTCTGTTTCAACATTTAGTTCTTTGATTCACTTCAATTTTAGTTTATTGCATGGTAAGAGATATGGGTGTATTTTGCTTTTTTTCCCCCGCATACCTCCATCTCCTCTTGCTACAAAAGCATTTGCTCACAATGTACATAACGCAGACACAAATTTTGCTCTATATTCTTAGTAGCTTTGTAGATATTGATACGCTTTTTGCTTTCATAATCTGAAAGGTATAAGTAGTTATCTTTTTTGGTTAAAAGTGAATCAGAGAGTTTATAAGCAATATTACAATCCTGAGTTGAAAATTAATGTTGAGCTATATTTCCAAAGAGATATTTTACTGTATAATTTCATTGAAGTGTTAAATATGTTATGAAAAAGATTGAATTTTAAGTAAGAAAATTAGCAGGATAAAAGTAATAGAATGGAGGATTAGTTATCATTGAATTAATAGCTGACTTGCTGGAAATGTTTCACATTGCCAGATTAGATCTTGATCTTTTGATAGTTCAGCAAAGCATATCCAATTTAAGCCCTTATCACTTTATGTAGCATGCTTAAAATATAAAACATTTTCCAGTTATTTAAATTATCAAAGAATGATATAAGATGAATGCATTTTTGTAGAAGTATATTTAAGTTCATGATCTTAGAAACTTTAAATATAAGATTTAGTTAAATAAGTTAAATTAAATTAAAATTAAATAAAGTAATAGTGTACATGATTTGTCAACATGTTATGTGGCATTTTTACTTTGTTTATCAAAACCTGTGTAAATTCCTATTGTGTCAAACCACTATGTTAAACCATGTTTAAAGAATCAAAATAGTGACATAAATGAGATTACAACTCACTGATTATTTCTTAGGTGTAAGATATATCTATACTATTTACCTTAAATATGTTGTATGCCATTTATTTCCTATATTACAGAATGAGAGAGATTATGATAATGTGTCTCAGAGGCAGATCACTGTTGCTATACTGTACACACCCAAAGACAGCTAATAATGGGAAGAGTTAGAATTTAATTCTTGGGCTATTTTGTTTGAAATCAACTAATTTCCATCATGTAATTCTGTAAATTCTGCTAAGATAAAGTATATACAAGATATAATGATAAAAATGTTACATTTAAAAATGAAAAATTAATTATGTTAGATAAATATAGAAAAGATTAAAATAGGTTGTATTAATAGATATTTCTATGGGAGTTACTTCCCTCTCCTTACAGTTTTTATTGAATTTTGTGGCAGGCATTGCAAACATTCACAAGTGCCATGAATCTTCTGAATCTGTGGAAAAATCACATTCTCTAGGAAGATAGGTCCATTTGACTCATAATAGCCAATGAGTATTGAAAATGTTGTATATTTTATGGATAGATGTTATGTATAGATGCTATGTTTAAAAGCAGGTGCTTCAAAGAATCAACACCTGGGATCTCATCTTACTTAAAAGCTTTTGCACAACAAAAGAAATCACCAACAGAGTGAAAAGTCAACCCACAGAGTGGGAAAAAAATGTTACCCAATTGTCCCTCAGCCAAAGGACTTCTATCTAGAACATATAAGGAACTGAAAAAAAAATCAGATATCCCGAAATTCAAAGACCCAGCCCATAAATGGACATCTGAGATGAATACATAGTTCTCAGATGAAGAAATACAAATGGCAAGTAAACATATGAAAAAAATGTTCAACATATTTGGTGATTCAGAAGATGCAAATTAAAACAACACTGAGATTTATCTTATCCCATAGAGTGGCTATCATCAAGAAATCTATCAATCACAAATGGTGGTGGAGCTGTTTGGGGAAAGGAAACCTTCTCCACTATTAGTGATACTATAGTATAACCACTGGGAAAATCAGTGTGGAGATTCCTCAAGAAATTAGAACCAGCAGTCCCATTTGAGTCGTTCAATCCCCTTCTGGGTATCTTCTCAGAAGAATTATAAACATCGTACCACAGTGATATATGTTTGCCCCTGTCTCTAGAAGCACAATTTATAATAGTTAAATTCTGGGAACAACCGAAATGCTCATCAACTGAGGAATGGATCAAAAGATGTGTCTTTTATACAATGAACTACTATTCAGTCATAAAGTAGGATGAACTTGAGAATTTTATAGGTAAATGGGTGCACTTTGAGACTATACTCATAAGTGAAATAAATCAGACTCACATGAGTAAACATCATGTTGTCTCCCTTGTGTGACAAACTGAAGGAGGAAATACATTTTAAAGTGTACAGTAGATACTGTGAAATGGTAAGAAATTGTTCAAAAGGGGAAAGGAACTAAAATGGAAAAAAAGGGAATGGACAGAAGGGAAAAGGGAAAAAAATGCAAGTCATTTATGCAATTAGTGTCTCTTAGTTCATTGAAAAGGAAGGTTTGTGCTAATATCTATTGGGGAAAGATTTTTGACCATATCTTGTACCCTGAACAACTACTTTAAAGATAAAAATATGCAATGTATTAACTACTGTCATTGTCCTATCATCTTGTTATGAAATTTTGTTTTACTATTATAAATAAATGCAGGTAGATTGACACTACTGAGGATTTCTGGAGTTCCATGTGTTGCACAAGGTCCTACCAACTTAAAAATTGTAAATTGCTTATGCAAAATTTAAACTTTTGTTTGTTAAGCTCTTAAAATTTGAAATTGTTACTATATCATATTCTATCCCACTTATGTAATTAATTCATTTATAAATTAATACTGAATATACATGAAACATTATAGATAATAGGTTTATAAATAATTTTGTTTTACAGTTCTCTCCTGCTCAACAAAACAGAGAGAGAAAAAGAGAAAGACAGAGAAAAAGAGAGAAAGAGAATCAATGAATTGTCTCACAATTATTTGCAGCTAGGAGATTTAATACTTACAGAGAACTGCTTTAAGCTGGAAGTTCTGATAACTTCAACTCTTGAAATTTATTCAATAGCAATATTGGCAGCAATGCTGACGATTCCATAGGAACTCCATTTATTTCTCACAACAGTTTAGCCTGTACCTCAATAGAAACTCTTGAAAATTATAATAGAAAATAAGTCAAATTGCTAGTCTAACTGAATATTTTGCGTAGTGTTTCGGGTTTGAATTGCATACCATCATATGTACAAATCCTAACTCTAGTTCTTCTGAAGGTAATTTGATTGAAAGTTAAGATTAGATTACATAAGAAATCCAGTTTGATTGACATCATTTCAGGAGATCTAATCCAGTATGACCGATATCCTTATTTTAAGGGGAAATGTGAATACAGAGATACAGATAGACAGAGGATGAGTTGAACAAACAGAGAAAAGGTGGTCATCTACAAGGATTTCCTCACACCCCTCAGAAAGAATTAGCATTTTGTTTTTTAAAGTGTGAGCAGGTGTGCTTGAGAAAGTTCGTGTCATGGTTTCATCTAGACGTGTGACACAATAAATTTCTGATGCTTTAGCCACCTAATGTTTTACTTCATTGATATCGTAAATCTAACATATTCAAACACACAGAATAAGCAGACCAGTTCGCGGAGTTCTTTAGCTTCATGTTGAATCTAATTCACAAATCTCTGGCGTCATTCTCATTCCTTTTGTCACACAATACTTTGAGAGATGCATGGAAGAAAAATAAAGGAGAGTAAAATCCAGGGAAATTAGTTCTTATTGATGAAAAAAAACATAATAACTTAATATTTCCACTTGAACTATTTTGAGAAATATATTTCAATTTCCTACATAGTAGAATAATTAGTAAAATAAGTTCTAAGATTGTTATTAGAAAATATACATAGTTTTAGTCTTTACTTTTATTATTGACAATTGTCTTTGAAAGATTTAAAACACCTTAAGAATGTTAGCATTTTATATTTGGCTGTAGTTTTGAAAATAATTTTTAAATTTCTGCTTATGATACCATTTTTTGTTTTCCATTGTTAGTAATCAAAATGTTAATTCTTCATTGTTATGAAAAATCTTTTCTTTCTGGGTCATTCCAATGATGAAAATGGAAAATTTCAGGTTGCGTATGGCGGCAAATGCCTGTAGTCCCAGCACTTGGGAGGCTGAAGTAAAAGGATAGCCACAAGATCAAGGCCACCCTGGACTACATGGTAAGTTCAAGGGCAACCTGCTAACATAGCAAAAGAAACAAAAATAGAAATTTCTTTTCAGAGTGGCACTAATATTTACTGAATAGACATTTAAGTATTACAATGTTAGGTATAACATTATTTAAAAGTAAAGATAGAAGATAATATAAAACAACATGTAAAGTATGACCCTAAAATAAAAATTAGTCACATTCATAAAATCTCAAAATTTAGCATATTCTTCAATGTATGAATGAATAATTTAAATATTTTGAAATTTTCCTTTCAGTAGTGATATTTTATAGGCCAACATAAGGATAAAGTTTTTAAAATAAAGTTTTGTAGATGATATCTAAAATGTTAACAATAAAAAATTTTTAAAAATTTGACAAATATTTTCCTGTTAAAGAAAACTCATTTGCAAGATCTAATTTTTAAAAAGTAAATATATAATCAAGATGTAGGGCTTTTCTTTAACTAATTGCAATTTTTCAAATATTAATGTTTTTCTCTTCACATTGCCTTCCTAGAAAGAATATGTACATTAATTAGAATGGTTTTATGAAAATAGGATACATATTTTCAAATATTTTCTTAGACATGAAAGAATTACCACCTTTGCATTAAGTCAAATCTGTCTAGTCTTGAGATGCCTGTGGTGACTTAAATGAGAAAAGAATACTTCATGTTATCTATTCATTCATTTATAGGTGAAGAGTACATAGAAATGTTCACATCATTCATGGTGAATATGCATGTAAAATTGTAAGTCTTTCTGTAAGTAAAATTAATCATTTATTTCAACATTAGTTTTATTTGTAAATTATTTTTGGCCTGCACCTGAGTTAATTATCATTAGATAATTTTTAAAGGATGTGCATTCATACACTAATATTGCTTTCTATTTTGGGGGTACTGGAGATTGAACACAGTGCCTTCTCATTGAAGTACAATCATAGCTCTTGTTTTGTTTGTTTGGTAGGTAGGTAGGCAGGTAGTTTGGTTGGTTTTTCAAGCAGGGTCTCAATAATTTACTTAGGCAAGGTTCAGCCTTTTGTTCCTCTTACAAATGCTTCCATAGTGCTTGGAATACAGGCTTATGCCCCTGTGCCTGACTTGGGTATGCTTTCTAATATGCCAAATATACTAGACCCACATGTTAATCACAATCAAAATACAACTTACGCATTTTTAGAACAATTGTCTCTTTTCATTTATTTTATTTATTCAATTTCCCTAAATGAAAAGCAATGACACTAAAAGTAAGAAAGTGTAATAAATATTGCTTAAGTTTCAGCACATTGGAAAAAGAAGAAAAGATGAGAAACTATAACTATTTTCATGGGTCAGATTATTATTCATTTTATGATAGGCAATATATTGATATTCAATGTGTCAAAGTACAAACTGAAAATTTTTGATAAAGTCGACTTGATAACTCCTAACTGTTGAAAATTCTGAAATGATAGAATGAAATTTCAGATTTTCTGCAAAACATCTTCTAAATTAGGAATCTTCATGTTCCCTATGAACCCAGTGATATTCCTGCATTAAGAAGTTTGACTGACACACACACACACAAACAAACAGAAAAGCCGGGGATTTAGCTCAGGGGCCTAAGCACCTGCCCGGCAAGTAAGTGCAAAGTAGTGAGTTCATCCCTGGTGCCACAAAAAAAAAAAAACCAAAAAAAAAATTTTGACTTGACATAAACGTTTTGTTTAGGAAAACAGAGTCAATAGTCAAAAGAAGTCATAAAATACAAATATAATTTTTTGCTAAAATTCAGTTTTAGAAAGTGTCCTTGAGAAAATTCAATGTAAAATATCTTGTGTTTAATAAAAGTTTCTCAAGCATCATGATGAAATTCTTGAACTAGAATTTGAATTACACAGGATTAAAATGTGCAGTCAACAATTGTTATTGAAGTACATAAAATGTTGTTTAATGAAGACCGATGCATAAAGATATGTCTCAAGAGAAAGTAAGACTGAAACTAGTACTTGAGGAATAGTTACTTTGAACACTGGCTTAGGATATCTGCATACAAAAATATTTTACTGATAATTCTTTCAGTACTCCTAGAACAGCATCTAGTTTATATTTGTTAAAAATAACTCGATTGCTTAGATATTTTCACTTGAAAACAAAATTAAGCAACCCAAATGAAATAGTGAAGCATATTTCTTTACAATGAAACATAGCTTGAAAGATTTTGACCCAAATATTTTTCAAGTCCTCAGAGCAGTAAGAAGAAAAACAAGCTTCCGGATTAGTTGTATTTAATGAACTCGTCAGGCAGGTATCATATTTTGCTCTATCAATGAAATCAGAACGATTTTATGTCACTAAACTAGACTATAACTTCAGGAGCCCTCAGAATATGCTCAAGGACATCTACTGTGTCATCTCTGTCATGAATGGAAAACTGCTTGATTGACTTATACTGTATCGTATTTAAAACGGTACTAAATTGGCTTCATGGCTTCTGTGAGAGAAATTAATATAAACTTTTAGGAAACATTATGTTTGCTTCTGGGATTGAACCTTGTTTATCTCTCACAGCTACACTAAATAAGAACTAAGCAGCTATTGCTTCGCATTTTCATGCAGAGTTCTGACCAATGCACTTGATTTACTCCATAATGTTTTCAATGAAGGTAGCTTACTCAGAGAAGCAACTAGCCTAAGCTGGCTGCGGAGGCTGGAGAACAAAGCATTAGAGTCAATCATATTTAAAAGATATGGTGCAACTTTTTGTAAAACTCTAGAGCCCTCAACATGACTTCATTTCACATTTTATGTGTGTGTGTGCTGATCTCAGCATGAACAGTTCCAAAAGACATTAGCACTGTGAGATTAAGGAAACCTTTGGATCAAATAATTACCATTTCCTTCATTATATATTAATTCAGGATGGCTTCTCTTTTGTTTCTTATGCATAAATCGTGCTGCATTTTTTTCTGAAACAGTTGGAATGTCTTTCTCTTCAAAGTGATCTGTAGATGCTTAGGGAATCAATTTATAATTTTTCTTTGATTAAAGGTTGAAGGACATTATTTGGGAGTAAGAAGACAGGGTCAAGTTATTTTCAAATGTTCTTCAATTTAATAATAACATATATTATTTAAATACATTTCAATAAAACAAGTCCCTCATTTTCCATCAAATACCTCCAGCAAGGTCAATAAAAATTGTTATATACTACCTCAAACATTTATACAATAATACCTACATGCACACACACATACACACATACACGCCTATGCACGCTGCTCACCAGGACAACAGAACAAAAACCTACATAATTTCAGGACATATTTTATCACATCTTAATAGATTTTTACAAAAAAATTCGAAATGTAGTCAGTAGATATTCAAGAACATATAATATGGAAAAATTATTGTGTATTATTGTGCATTGGGGAAAGTGTAAAATTACAAGGGCGATTTCATGCCATTGAGGATAATACTACCTAATATTTGAGAAAAGTAAACGAATGCAGTAAAAGTATAAAGAGGTAAGTGCCATAGGATAGGTAAATATTTTCTTTGAGTAAACTTTGAAGACAGAGTAAGAAACCCTTGACCTATAAGGAGGAGATGTTTTAGATAAAGACACACCATATGCAAAATCCTATCTGCACAAGATATGTAGACATGTAAGTAACACAAGGACATTTGTTAGGAATATCGAATCGGTAGATGTCAGAAAGTAAAATGTGAGGGTAGTACTTACTGAATAAGAAAGGAAATGAGAACTATAAATATTAAAATAAAAAATCTTGTTATAGAATTTAAATTAAACAAATAATGTTTAAGACCAGACCACAACCATAAGTATCAGAAATACAGATAAATAATTTTCTAAACAAAAACCAGAGCAGAAACTAATATTGCAGAAGTTGATTTAACATGAGACTATTGCTATATGAGTGCTACAACTTCTCATTTACTAGGTCCTTAATGGAGAGAAACCTGATAAAAGTTATCACTGTGAATAAATTTCTTTCTGCATTTTTAATTTTGCATTTGTAACTTCATGTTTTTCTGGAAGTGTTCTTCCAAATCTTACGAATGTTGAACCCCACAACACCTCAATTCATCATCTACAGTAGTGTTAAGAAAAAAGTAACTGGAAGTTGATGAATTGAAGTTACTTACAATTTTTGAAACAAAGTAATGAAATTATAACAACCCATTAATATCAGTTGTGTGTGATAAACAAAAGAGAGATCCAATTGTATTTTTACTAGGAAATGATTTTCTTGTCAATGGGAATTTAATTACTACCCTCAGCCATCCATCTTAACATCCAACTAAGGAAGATGTCTTCCACTGATTAAAAGTTTACTTAGAAAAGTGATATACACATGCTCAATAAACAACATAGCAAAATTCTAAAACTTGGCAAATGATAGCATTATGAACAACATGTAGAAAGGAAGAAAAATAAACCAAAAATTAAATCTTAATTTCTTTACCTTAACACTGAAAACTTTCATAGACAGGGCTTAATTGTTTTTTTTTTTTTTTTTTTTGCAGCACTGGGGATTGAACTCATGACCTCATGCTTGCCAGGCAGGCACTTAGGCCACTGAGTTAATCCCCAGCGACGGGACTTAATCTTACTCAGGTTTTGAGAAATGCAGACCCAAGCAGAGAATAGACTAGTAGAGCTAATGCCACTGAGAAACCCATACCTGAGAGATGAACCAGATCAGATAACTAAAGTAAACTTCAGAGTCCAGATGAGAGGAAACTGTTCTAGGAATGCTAAGCAGATTTTTAGTATATATTTTCCTTTTCATGTCTTGAGTTATTTATGTTTAAAGTGTTAAAGGGCTTAATTACTAGAAATAATTTTTATAAAACTGAGTTTATGTATATTGAATCTTGTATTTTGAACAAGCCTGGCTATATCATTTAACAGATCACTAACAATATAAAGTTTTGAAAATAAAGATAGCTAGATAAAAATAAGTGTATTTTTTTAACATATTCAGTAGCACATAGAAATGGAATCGACTTTTATAAAGTAAGCATCCTTGTGTAATGAATAACCAAATTAAAAGTTGAATGTTACTAACAACTCAGAAAGTCTTTTTTGCCCCTTCTATTTGTTATCTTCGCTAAATATAATAATAACTAGTTAGGATGATCTGACAGATCAGCTTTGTCTACTTTTGAATTATACGGTAACACTTTTTGTGTAAATTTATATTGCTTAACAGTATATCAGTAAGATATATCCCATTTTAACATATAATAACAATTGTTTATATTTATCTATCCTGAATTCCATTGTGCAAATAACTATTTCAAAATTTATAAATGCATTCCATTACTTACTGACATTTGAATGTTTTCTAGGATTGGAGCTCAATGAATTTCTGCTATTAATGCTCTTATTGGTGAATGTTAATGATTGTATGTAACATTTCTATTGGGTATGGAGCTAGCAGTAGGAATGCTATGTTACAAAGTAAACAACATTAAGCATTAATAAATGCAGCCAAACAGAAGACTTGTCATGTTTATACTCTCTGTACCAGTATATAATAATTCCAGTTGATACAGTCACAAAAATATTTGATCATACATAATTTTAAAGCCTATTCTTAATTTTTGCAATTATGGTTGCTCAATAAAATATCATTGTTGTAATCTTTAGTTTCTTGTTAAATAACGAGGTTAAGCATGTATCCATATTCTTCCCAATCATATTTATTTCCTCTTTTTTAAAGTGCCTTCCATTAGTCTCTTCCTACTGCGTTCTTTGGTTTTGTTTTCATTTTTTCAATTTGAAATAATTTTTAGTGTATTTTGAATACAAGTACTTTTTCAAATATATGATCATTAAATACTTCTGCCACTTGGAGATCTGCAATTTTCCTTTTCAAAGTGTCTTTGTGAACAAATATTCTTAATTTTAATATAATATATTATGGTTTATATCTATGTGAGTGACCCCCCCCAGAGGCCCATGTACAGATAGGTGAGACTTTTAGGAGGTAACTGGATCATGGGGAAATGATACATAATCCACTGATGAGTTTGTAGCTAAATGTGATTTGAGACGTACAACCTGATTGGAGGATATGGGTCACTGGGAATGGAGGCTAGAAAGGTGCATCTCTCTCTCTCCTCCCTTCATTGCTTTCTCTGCTTTCTAGTGAGAGTGTTTCTCCTCTGCCATTCCCATCCACCATGTTGCCCTTCCTGAAGCCAACTGGCTGTGGACTGAAATCTCTATAAATTGTTAGTAAAAATAAACCTTTCCTCTTTAGATTTGTGGGTGTGATCAGGTATTGTGTCTCAGTGAGGTAAAAATTATTAAGATGTAGTGCATGTGCACCTTTCTGATTTTTGTGAACTTCAAAGAAACACTTTGGTGTAGATAAAGATAAATTGTCCTCTATGGATAATATATCAGAAATTGTTTTGAGAGTAGCCCTTTATAAAAATAAAAAATTGGGGGATCAAAATAAAATGTTTCAGAATAATAAAACAAAGTAAGTAGAAAACTAAACATTTTTAAATAAATTGAATTCTCTTTAAGTGGCATCATTAATTGTTTGCTAATAGGTGGAGAAGCATACCATAAAACAAACTATTTTTGTCATATGGAACTCCTTATCTTCTGTTTTCTTATTTATTTCCTTTTATATTGTGTATATCTATTTGTAATACACATGTCTTTTAAATTCGGTTGTCAGATTACACACAAAATGATGTCAAAAATTTAATGAATTACAAATTTTATATACATTTGAATACAAGAATTGAATTAATTTATCAGCAGTTGTATATACAATACCATATGTAAATGGAATTTTAAGAAAATTTGAAAATATTTTCTATTTAATATACACATGATGGAAATGCTACCAAAAAATGAAGAAAAAGAAGTAAGAGAAAAAATACAGTTTTCTTGATTTGAAAGAACAGGGAAAATGTGATTGTTCAATTATGGCAATCCTCTTTCCATAATAATGTAGTCATTTTATTATAAAATGCATATTCAACTATCTGCATAGACAGTAAAATTGTGTGCTTGATTCACAGCTGCTGTAATAAATGTCATTTTTGAATTGAATTAGACTAGTCAAATTTTTCTCATCTATTTCATAACAAATTTTAAATTTAAGCATAAAGGTGACATAGGTCAGTTACATACATGCTCCAGAAATATTGAGAAATTTCACAGAAAAATGTTACCTTTGTTCCTATATACACAATCATAATGTCAAGAACCAATCACAATCGAAAAACTCTGGTTTTCACCTATTATTAGAATTTTGCTTAGAGTCTCTGTTCCACGGACAGATACTGAAAGTTGATCATACCCCACCAGTTTCCCTGAAGCAGATAAATGTCTAAATTATCTAAGTCAGAATGTTGTTATTCTCTGCTTAATGAACTTCAAGAACATCCCCTCAAGATCCTTCAGCACTTTCAAGGTTTTATTACTCTAGTCATCCATGATGACTTTTCTTAATGTTCAACTAAATTGATTCTAGTGTTAAATTTCATGATATAGTTATCTACTCATAAATCCTTTACTTATTAGTTCAATCCATAGTGATTTAATTTTCTCTTCTATAACCTTGCTAATTATAGATGTGAACTTTTTCCTAACATAAATTATATTCATGTTGTCTTTTTTAATATTTGTGAAACATCATCATCATCATCAATACTATCTTTTCAGGATTTGTGACAATGTGTTCACTTATCTCTAAAAGTTTTTGGTTTTCTGAAAATTTTAGATAAAGTATCACATGAAGAGTTTTAAACGTAATAAAAGCCAATGTCATACAAACTGTAGTACAGAAAGTAACCATATCAGGGATGGGTATAGTCTTTTCGGAATTTGCAAGATCCACTAGTGACTTTAGCAGCACCAATAACATGGTAGACCAGAAGAAGTACATCAATATCAAGAGAACAGAGAAAGATGAATTGATGCTGAAAAAAAACTGGAAACACTAAAGAAAATAATGTAACAAAATGCCAACTTGTAATCCTCAATTACTGCATAGAGGAGATATTGCACAACAAATACTCAGAGAAGAGTCTCTGAAAATATGGATGTTCTGAAACAATGAGGTGTAATATGTGACCAAGAAATGGAGGGTGGGATCAGCAGGGGAGTGGAGGGGAGTGTAAAAAGATATAAAATGCATTAATTATGTATGCTTACCAACTACCCACAATGAAAGTCATCATTATGAGTCACAAATGTAGAAAAAAATGAAAATGGGTAAGGAGATGCAAGGGAGGGTAGAGGAAGGGTAGTAAATAGAAGAAAGATACACCAAGTACATGTACCTACCTACTTCCTAAGGTGAATTATAAACATTATGGACTGCAAATCAGTGCTAATTTAAAAAAAGAAGAAAAATCTTCAATTACTTACAAACATGAATACCTACTTAACTCTTTCTTTTTGCAGCTCTTAAAAAAGCCAAAAACAGGAAAAAAAAAAAAAGGCCATCCTTTTTGGTTACTGGGGGTATTAAGCATCATTATTTAAGAAATGAATCTCATTTAAATCTATAAATAAGGGAGTCCAGGAATGTTTTATATAAAGGTTACTTTTTATCTTTTTATTATATTTTATTTAGTACACGTGTGTGACACATAATGAATACATTTGTCATGGGGAGTTGGTTCATGTAGATATCACGTTTTACTTTTTATTTTTCCTTTATTCCTTCCTCTCCCTCATCTCTCATTTCATCCAGTGACTCTGTTCCCGTCTCTTTCCTCCAATATATCTTTCATTTTGTGCTTTACATTATTTATACTTTAAATTTCTTATATAAAGGAAACCATTTACCCTTCTGGTTTCAATTTATTTCACTTAACATTATAATCTCAAGATTCATCCGTTGTGCTATAAATGATTCAAATTTATGCACATATACATATATATAAAGAGAGAGACAGACAGACAGACAGAAAGAGAGAGACAGAGAGAGAGACAACCAAAAAATGAAAACATATTCTAGAAAAAGAAAATGGTATGATTTTTTTTTTCAACAGATGTTGTTACCCTCATATGGGGGACCTCAGAGGATGCCATGTATCACAGAAAACCCACTGCACTGCCAGCCCTTAGAGAAGAAACTGAAAATGCAAAAATGCGTGTGTTGCAATACCAATGACCAAAGTTACCCAAGCAACAGTTCACCACACTAATAAATGTCTGAAAACTAAAGGACACCACTTTGAGCACCTCTTGTAATTGTAGAGGCCAAAGGTAACTTGTATTATTCTCAGGATGTCTTAATAAGTTTAATATTAAAATATTCATATAAGTTTTTATTTTCCTGAACAGTGTATCACAGTCTCATTATTATTCATTTATCCATTGATAGGCATATTAGCCTCTTTCGAGTTTTTCCTATTATGAGTTATGTTACTGTAAAACTGTCTACATATGTATCACTGTGATATAGTGATTTTTAATTCTTTGGAATGATACTCCTGATGGTGAAAAGCTGTGTTGAATACAGTTCCTATTTTTAGTTTTGTATTTCACATGGAGTTTCCTATAGTGGTTGCACTAGATCACAGCATCATCAACAATATTTGAGTATTCCTTTTCCCCACAATGTTACTAGCATTTATTGTTTTTTGAGTCCTTGAAGCTAGACATTCTTTCAGGAGTAAGATGGAATCTCAGTGTTTCAATTTGCATTTCTCTAATGACCAACTATACTAAATGTTTTTTCATATACTTATTTGTCATTCATAGTTCGTCTTCTGATAAATGTTCATTCATTTATATTGCTCATTCTTAATTATTTTCAATTTCAGAGTTCTAATTTTTTTCAGTTCTTCATGTATTCTAGATATTAATTTTGTTTGAAAAGTAGCAGAAAAATGTATTCTATTCTGTAGGCTGTCTTCTCTTTCTTGGTTGTTTCCTTCGTTGTGCAGAAGATTTCTAATTTGATAGAGTCCCATTTGTTGAGGCTTGGTTTGCAACTAAGAATCTGTTCAGGAAGTCCTTGCTGATACCTATGCAATAGGAAAAGTTTTTCCTATTTATGTTCCAGCAGATTAAGTGTTTCTGTTTGAATGTCTAGATCTTTCATCAATTTTCATTTTATTTCTACAGAGTGAAAGCTATGGGCCTACATTCAATCTTCTATATAACAACTGGTTTTCCCAGAAGCATTTGTTAAAGAGGCTCTCTTTTCTCACCATATGTTTTTTGGTCCTTTGTCTTTTCAAACTGTCTAATTATGAGAGTAGATTTTCAGGTCCTCAGCTGTTATTGTATTACTATCTGTTTATCCTTTTATGTCCAGTATTTTTTGTTTTCCAAAGTGGATGTGTCAGCATTTGGTTCATAGATTTTAAAACTGTCATTTCCTCCTATTGAATTATCCCCTTTAGCATTATGTAGTGGGTATCTTTGTCTTCTGACCAGTTTGGGGTTAAAGTTTTCTGAGTTTGAAGATTCATCACATACTCTTGCTTACTTTAGGGCTTCAGTTCATGGAGTATTAGCTTTCATCCTTTGCCTTTAATCTGTCAGGTTCTTTTCAGTCCTAGGGTTCTAATTTTTTCAGTTCTTCATGCATTTTAGATATTAATTTTCTGTTTGAAATGTAGTTTGGATGAGGTGTACCTTCTGTAGGCAATATATGGTTCAATTTTGTTTTTGCTCCAATCTGCCAGTCCATGTCTTTTGATTGGAAGGTTAAGACCTTAACCTTGGCTGATATTATTGTAAGGGTTTACTATATCCTGTCATTGAATTATTTTTACAGGGCTGATTCTTTTTGCTTAACTGGTTTCCCAGTTAGATGTATACATTTCTATGGTCACTTTCATGCTTGTGGCCTCCCTATCTTTGTGTAAATTTTATTATTGTCTATTTTTTACAATTCTGGTTGAGCGCTCTTGTATTTATTTAGGAATTCTTTGTCATGGAAAGTCTTAACTTCTTCATCAATTTTGAAAACTAATTTGAAGGATACAGAATTCAGTGCTGACAGTTACTCTCTTTTAGTGCTTAACAAATTTCTTTCCAGGTTCTCCAGTTCTTTAAGATTTTGCTGTGGAATTCCCTGTAATTTTGGTTACACGTGTACTTTTATGTAACAGCTTTTAATATTTTCTCCTTTTGCTGTATTAATAAAATTTTGACTACAATGTACTGTGAGGAAGTACTTTTTTGTTCATAGATATTTGAGGAATATCCCTTTTTAAATTTGGATATTGAAATAATTTCCTAGATTTGGAAAATTATATGCTATGATCATTGAATAATTTTTGTACATTTTGAGTTATTGTTATGGTTGATACATTGGGTCAACTTAAGAAGTTTAGAAGTTTAACTAACAGACTCAGCAGGGAGCCAGGATCCTTACTTTGTAAATATCCTTATCCTGTGCCAGAGGAGCTGACAGAGATACACCTGCCCTGGAGTGGGGAGTGGCCTGTATGCAATATAAAGGAGGAAAAGAGACTTTCTCTTGCCCCCTTTTTGAACTGGTTGCTTTTCCTGGGTGCTGCCTTGAAATGTTGCCCCTGTACCATGGCACCCTGCCTTGGAGCCAGCCAATTATGGACTGAAACCTCCAAAAAACTGTAAGCTAAGTAAACTTTCTTTTCCTTCACTTTGGGTGTCAGGTAGTTTGTCTCAGCAATGAGAGAAAAGTAACTGAGACAGTCATCCAATTTTTAAAATTTTATAATTTAGATGATGAGTTTTTTTGAGTCATCTAATATTTATTGGATCCAACTTGCATGCTGTATCCTTGTTTTTAGGGTTTATGATCTACTACATCTATCTTGCCTTCCATTTCTGATACTCTCTCCTATTATCAATCAGAGTCTATAATTTCCTGTATTTTAGTGTCCTTGAGATCAACTTTTGTGGATTTAATGGTTTGTGAAAGTATGTCATTGTCTTACTTCTATTTCTATTGCTTTTCATCTGTAGGTTGAAAATGAGTTAGGTTAGAAACACTCTGTTACTAATATATAGGCATTCTTAGTTAAAGTCTGTCTCTCTGTGAGGTGTCCTTTGTTTGTACCCCCCTGCAAGCTAGGAAATATAATGTTTGGAAATCTTAATAGTGCCCAACTTTCTTCTGAGATGTTGATCCCTGGCACAAAACAGAGAGAAGAAAACAAACCACAGTGATGTAGATCACACAAAAATAAACCAGGTATCCACACATAGTAAACACCAGATTAATAGCAACAACTATGCCACCTCTGTCAATAGCAAAGAAACAACACAATAGAGTCAGAAACAAGATATTGACATGTATAAGAACAAACAAAACCTACCACTGTACCACTGGTAATAACAGAAAAGTCATCTGCAATAATAATGTAGACACAAAGAAAAAACAAACAGGGATGTACACTAAACAGTCACTAATTGCAAAAACTATGCCACCAATAACAATACAAAAGAATTCAGGAATAATAATGAGTGCACTAAAAAATCTAAAATTAATAAAACTCAACAGTAATAATAAGAAAATAGAATAGGGGAACAGGAAAAAGAAAGAAGAAAATTTGCAAAAGAAAGCAAAGGAAGATTAAAAGGAGGAAATAAAAGTGTGATAAAGGATCCAAAGAAAGAAAAATTAAAAGTTAATAGAATAAGGTGAAAAAAAAAGAAAAAAGTATCAAAAAATAAAACAAGGAGTTCAAGAAAGGAAAAAACCAGAAAAATAACATCTTTTAAAAGACTGCCCCAAAAGAAAAAGAGAAATGAGTCCAAATTGTTTTTTCACTGTATTAGGTGAGTGCTTTCTTTTCAGGACCTCCAGTACTGGAATTCATCAGGCCGAGGGAAGGATAGTAAGTCTCTACTAAATCTCTACCACACTCATGTTTTTATGTATATGTGGAGTTTTACCCCTCCCTTCCTTCTAGGCGGGGTCTGTCAATACTGTGATGCCTACCTTAGAGTTGTTGTCACTACAGCAGCTCTTAGCATTTGTGGTCTTCTGCGTGCTCCAAGTCACTGTGTCTCTATCTAGCCCACAGGTTTGTGAGTTGTTTCTCTCTGGAGGCACTTCTGCCTGCACATTGTGTCCATGATTACTTTGGCATGTTGGAAAAGCCAACAGACTACTGAGTTATGTACAGGAAGTAGGCAGTGAAGGAGTTTGTGGGAAGCAGTCCCCTGGACTTAATGCCAGTACTTCCAGAGACAGTCCCTCAGAAAACCACAGAGGTCAGAAAGTTCTCAGGGTGGAGTAGCCCAGCCCATTCTCTGTGACTGTCTCTTGCCGATGTCACTGTGATAGAGTAACCACAGAAACCTGGAAGTGTAGTTGCTTTCTACATCTAATTCCTAGAGCTGCTCAGTCTTAAATAATTAATCATTTCATGCTCAATCTCCTGATTAATCACTCCCAAATGTAAAAGGCACAGCAGTGGATTTCGTCTCCAACTCCAGCCTGCTGTATGAAAGGAATAACTTTCAGAGTAAATTCCCACACTGTGTTTGCAGTTTATGAGTCTGCTTTCCTGGGGTCCAGGGGTGTTGACACTATCTACTGTTTCTCCCTGAGACTGCCAGCCCTCGCTGAGCCTACCTTATGCTTGTGGAGATGAGTCTGCCTTCTGAGGAGTCAGCGTTACTGTTCTGGGTTGCTTCATTCTTTTTTCTTTATTGTCTCCAAATCAATGTGCAGGCAGAGGGGCCTCCAGAGAGAAACAACTCACAAACCCGTGGGCTAGAGAGGGACACAATGACTTGGAGCACACAGAGGATCACAAATGCTAGTTTCCCTCTGATTTCTAGTTTTCCTTTTAGCTCTTTTCTGATTGCCAAAACTCTTCTTCCCTTGCTCTTTGCTAAATTATTGGTTTTCAAGTGTCAAGATTCCAGGTTTGACAGGAGCTGTGATATGCTACCAGACTTTACTCTGCCATCTTGCAGTGATAGGGAATGTTTTAGAGCTTTCGAGATACCAAATAGCCCACTGCAGCACATGGGCATAGCTTTGTCACAAAACGGTTAAGAGTCTTATCATTATTCTTAAAATAACCATTTTTCCTTTTTTCTTTTTTTTATTTTAAAGATAGTAAAACCCAACAAAACAAAACAAAATAAATCAAATCAAAACACAGCAGTGAACTTGGTACAGAATATCAAAGCAGGGTAATGGGAAAACAACAATGGCTACTATAGTATATATCTTGTTATCTTCACAGTAGTTTTCCATTCCACTTCCATTTCCATTCCATCAGTTATAGCAAAATCAGACCAAAACAAAGCAGAATAAAACCAATCAAAACAGAATATTGAGTAGAGCAAAAAAAAATTAATAAGACTAAAACAAAACAGTGAGAACATTATTAGACTTTAAAAACAAGACAGAAAAAACCCCCATAACCATTTTTCCGTATAATATCTCCAGTGTTTCTGTAGAATTTTATGGTGTGCATTATTTCCTAGAAATAGATACCCTGTATGATCCAGCTGTCCCACTTCAAGGTATACATCCAATGAAAATAAAATGATACTATCAAAAAGATGTTTACATGCCATATTCACTGTACTACTATTCACAAGAACTAGGGTACGGCATCATTCTAACTTCCCATTAATGGGCGAATGAAGAATATATATACACATACACATATATATATATCCATGATAAATTAGAATGAAATCCTCTCATTTTCATGAAACTAGATGAAACTCAAAGGCATTTTTTAGGTAACACAAGCCAGATGCAGAAAGAAAGGTACATGTTCTATGTCATATATAAAGTCAAAAAGTATTCACTTCCAAGTAATGTACTGATTACCAGATGTTAGAAATAATGTGTAGGGATGGAGGGGAAGACTGGGGCTAGAATGGAAAAAAAGGGTGGTTGAGTTTTATCAGTGTACATTGTAGGTATATATGCAACACATACTCTTTACTGCATCTGAACTTTTTTGTGCAAAATTGAGATGGTTTCTATAAATTAATATTGATTAAACAAGTGATTATTTTTACATGTAAAAGCTCAGAAGAGTGAAGGGTCTTAGCTCTTCACATGAATAGTAAAGCAAAAATTCAAAAAAAATCCATGTTTTTTATACTATTCTCAAACTCAATGAATGGAATTTTTATTTTTTCTCAGACAAAAAATATTGTTAAAATATTTCCACCTCAAAAACTCATCTGCATTTTCTTCATGTGGGTATCTTGGGCTGCTCCAACAAAAGAGAATGCGTGCTATGGTTCAAAAAAAAAAAAAACAAAAAAACCATTTCCTGCTCAAGTAGTTCTGGAGAACACTTAGCCTTCCTGTCAATAATAAAGGAGCCAAGCTGTTGAAGAATTTGATACAGTCAATGTCTGACTTTCACAGTCACCTCGCAACTCTTCAAGTGAGCTAGGTACAAGAAACGGAGAACTTGGTGAAGCATGGGCTAGGCATGGATATAACACACATTGATTCTTTTCACTGTCCTTTATCAAGAACTCCACAGTATACATTCCTTTAATGAGAAGGAATTCTGAGAAATATTGTCTGGATGAATGTCCCATAAGAAGATAAGTAGAATTTGCTTGAATAGCTCTCAGTGTCTGTTAACACACTGTGGTTAATCTACATATAAGAATGAATTCCTTACGACTTTAAATAAAAGTTTTATTAAATTTTAAAAGGTTTGTGACTTTTCCAGTTTACTAAAATCTGCAATTCTTAGCCATTTCAGTTTCTCTTGATTCTTAGTTTCTTTTTTTAAAATTTTGATCCTAGCCATGCCAACAGAAATATCAAATTAAAGTTTAACAACAGAAAAAAGATTTAAGGGTTCATCTGTGAAGAAAGATTGCCTAATGTTCAGGTTGATACAGAATGATCAGCTTGCAACCAGTTTCAACAGCCAGAAACCATTAATAATTCATTAACTGTCTTCTGTTCAAATGATATTTACCTGTCTTTCAAACTGGGTTTTTCATTCCAGGTTAAGTTTTATAGGTGAAATCAGAACATGGAAATCTTGGCCTTGCTCATCTGAATATAACTTTTTCCTTGAAAAAAGTCTTTTTTTCACATTCAGTTGCTGGTCATTTGCCTATGTAATCTAGCAAGGAAACTTTTTGTGCCTGTCAAGATTCTGTGATATCTTAGTTCCTGTGGCATTTTTATTGTTTTTTGTTGCTTCTCTTTTGTTTGCTTTTGCTGTGTGGTTTGAATACTAAAAAATGTATTAAACATTATTCCTGAATTTTAAAAACTATTTTGATGTAGACATTTTTAGTTTTGACTGCCAGCAGTTACCCAAATACCCTTGAAATATCTGATTAATGTTTCATAAGAGTGATTAATTTATCAGTAAAAGTGAAGAAAATGAATGTGGTACTTAAGTGTGGGAGACTACTACAAAGTAATGAGTGAAGCTTCCAATATATTTAATAGGACTGATTATCATACCTATGATCTTTTATTAAGATCCCAAATCACATCAACTTCAAGAAAACCAGATAGGTGGGTTAGAATACATGTTTCCTACATTAAAGAAAGTAAGATATTTGAATAAACTTATTTATAAATATAACACTTTTAATCTATTAACACAATTCAACTAAGATAAGCATAAAATATAATTATCAGTGTATAGAATTTTAAATTTTCTTGAAATCTTATTTCTCCAGAATTTTTGTTTCTATAAGGCTTAAGAAAGATATTGACTATAGGATAGAAACTTTGTTCATTCATTAATCTATCACTCTGTATTACATACAAAGCACTGAAGATGATATGTCCCATGTAATTCTAGGCTATTGAAATGCAGGGGTGAGAAAGTAAATGTTTCCTGCTCTTAAAGAAATTATGGCTCTGTGAGTGTTTTAGTTACTTTTCTCTAATTCCTGAAACAAAATACTTGACGTCTCAAATTAAAGAAAGGAAAATTTATTGAACTCACAGTTTGTGGAGGTTTCAGTCCATTATCAGCTAGCTCCAAGGCAAGGTGGCATGGCACAGGGCCAACACTTTAAGGCAGCAGAAGACAGCAAAAGCAACAAAAGCAAAAGGGAGAGAAAGCATCTTTTCCTCTCTTATATTGTAAGCAGATTACTCCCCCATAGGACAGGTGTATCACTGAAACCATCTCCATATCCTCCTCTTCCACAGGGTGAGGATATTTACAAAAAGAGGACCCTAGCTCTCTGCTGAATCACTAGTTAAACTTCTAAACTTCTCAAGTTGACACAATACATTAATCATACCAATTCACTGCTTGTCAAATTGTCAACCAGATACATTTCTTTAACCAGTTTCTAGATACAAAGACATGCTTATACATATAATTTCACAACTTAAACATTAAAACACAGGTTTACCAATCTTTAGGAATCAGTATTAAGACTATCAACATTATATTACATTAAAACCATAACATTCTTCCCCTGGCCACCCAAAGACTCAGGCTTATCCTTTTATGCAAAAGGAGTTTAGTCCATCTGCAAGAGTCACCAAAGTCCTAACAATTTCAGCACTGCTGAAAAGACCAAGTCCCCAGTCTCCTCCAAGATGTAAGGCAAATTCTTAGCTGTGAGCCCCTGTACAAATGAAAAGTTAAATACTTCCAACACTCAATGGCACAAGAAAAACTTTTTCATTTCAAATGTTATAAACAGGATGATACAAAGAATTGGGACCGAAGTAAGTCTGCAGCCTACAGGGCAAACATCTGAAACAACCTGTGGCAAGTTATGAGCTCCACAGGCGTGGGTGGCTCCAACCCCACAGTACTTCCAGTGGTTGTAGCTTCCATGACTTTTCTCTTAGGCCCACTTTGCTTCCCTCTTACAGCTTTTCTTAGATCATCCATGATTCTGGCTTTTCCAAAATTCTAGGGTCTCCACTGCTTCACCCTCACAGCTTCATACATTGCCCTCTCAGTGGCACATTTTTTGGTCTCCCAGGCCTTCTGAAATTGAGGTGAAATCCTTCTTAACCCCAAAATTCTTGCATTCTGCATGCACC
>RJWT010011537.1:0-23197 GCA_004365215.1 Cuniculus paca
CTTCTTTTTGAGATGAACTATAAAGTTGGTAACATTGACTTAAATTACTTTTCTAGATAGAATAAATTGTATTATTATTTTCCTTGCCTAATTAATATGTATATTTGTACCTTTGTGATTAAACTATTCTAAACTATATTTGTCTTCGAATGTAATGTTGAATCTATTTTGAAGAGAACACACTCAGAAATTTAATTAAATATTAGTCTGTTTGTTTGTATTGTCTGCTTGAGACTTCTCAACAAACCTGTTAGAAGGAAATCCAGCCAGGAGCTTTCATTTTGAGGCCAGTACAGTTTAGTAGTATCCCTAAGCAAAGTGTCACTCATAAGTTACAAGAGTTGAGGGAAAACGTGGCATTAGATACAGAAATAGAGCATCATGATAGAAATTCATGGCTATATCACCTAACCTATGTGATTCAGGATGTTTTTTCCAAATAAACAAATTACATGAATGGCAAAATACGGCTAATCACAAAATCACTTCAACATAGTCTGTAGTATTCATAAATACCAGCTTCCAAATAAAAGTTGAGTTAATAATTGTAATATAGAAAGCAAAGCCATTAAAGTGAGGTTGTCAAAGTGATATTAATATTGGTCATATAGAGTTAGCAACAGTATTGTAGAACGTTTACATGGCTATGTACTGTATGGATACAAAACTTCTAGTTTTAAAATACTATTAGTGTCTCTTAGTTCATTGAAAAGCAAAGTTTGTACTAATATTGATGGGAGGAAGTTTTAATGTCCATATCATGTACTCTGAATAACTACTTTAAAGATAACAATATGCAATGTATTAACTATTGTTAATAGTTATTGTTAATAACTATTGTTAATAATTCTCATATTATTTTCTTAGGAAATTCTGTTTTACCTTTTTCCATAAAATAAAAAAACTAACAAAAGTTTTAAATTTTGAGTCATTTGATCATATTCCCTTTAGCCAGTAAATGATATAAACCAATTTGCCTGATGGTTTCTGATACAATGGTTAAGATTATTTAAATAAACAGATTTGGTAACTCAGAGAAAAGCTAACTAATTACTACATTAGAACTTCTGCTTCTTCTGTTGGTATCAGTCAGTAAGAGTGTCAATAATTTACAAAAGGTATTTTCTTTACCTGACCTGCATTACAGCATTTCTATGTGGGAGGAAACTACCATAGGTAGAGTTCACCAAAGAGCAGATTTTGAACTCTGAAGTTCAGAATTGTTAAAAAGGGTTGTTCTTGGAAGTAAACCTTTGAAGGGGAAATGAATGCATAATTCAGGAGGGAAAGGAGTTGAGTTGTGATATTGGTTCTAAGATTCCTTAGTTAGCCCAACATGGGGCTCTACAGCTACAATAATACTTTAGTATGGTTCAGAATTGGGTACAGATGTCCAGGTCTTTATTTTGTCACTACAGATCATGCTTGGATATGAGTTACTGGATGCAAACAAAGGGCCTGACCTTAAGACAGACAATTCTTGGAGATGAAATACTTTCTGATGGGGTTAACAGTGATAATGAGCTAATACATTCTCAGAAGTTAAAGTAATAAACTTAAAGAATGAAGTTTAATTGTAAAAAGGTGGAGAAGATCTGAGTCGTATACTGCAATGACTACTACAGAGGGTCTGAAAGGAAATGAATAGTTTGAATCAAAAGACTTGCTTCAGTACCCCTAAGTTGGTCTCTAGCTTGGGTCTTTGTTCCCCACCATATTTCAACACCTTTACTCCATGGACACCAGAGCATTACTCTTAGGAACACACTTAAACAGTTCAATGATTCTCTAGTCTTAAGATAAATTCCACATACTAGAGTATACTGTATCTTACAAGGTCTTTCTTGAGCTAGACCCTGCCTAGTTCTTTGGTTCTTTTTCTCACCCTTATAATTTTATTCTTTAAGCTCTAGGTATCTTGAATTCTTTAAAATATTACAGACAACAGGGTTTGTCATCTGAAGGTTATCCCATTTATTTAGGAGGCTGCAGCAGGAGGATTGAAAGTTCAAGGCCAGTCTTTGAAAGTTCAAGGCCAGTCTGGGAAACAGTTGGATGCTCACTCAATAAATAAATTAAAGAGAGACACAGAGATGGTAAGAGAGAGAGAGAAAGGAGACAAAGGGAGAGAGAGAGACAGATACAGAGAGACAGAGACAGAAAGAGAGAGTCTTTATACATACTATACTTGTATTTTCTTTGTGCACAACATATAATGCTCTTTCTTGTATTTTACCACTCTGTTCCCTACTTACTCAGCATATCAGCCAAACCCGGTGCTGACTCATTTCCCATGGCCCCTCTTTCTTCATGAAGTTTCAGCTTTTTTCAATTTCCCAAGTCCTACTGCTACTCTTTGCTTAGATAACATCTTTAACCTGCAGCATCGTACTTTTACTTGAGTGCATTCCCCCACCCAGCTTCTCACAGTGTGCCATCTGAAGGGGGCCAGGACTATGACTGCTTCACTACTGTATTTTCAATGTCCAGCACAGTGGCTGATGCATAGAAAGCCTATGTCAAATAAGCCCTGGAAGTTTAGGACTGGAAGTTAGCTGACTCTTAGATTCTTATGTGACACGTGGCAGAACGCCTTGCATAGAAAAGATTTTTGTGTTTGGAAAAATGATAAATTGTACAATTTCCAGACTTTAGGTTCCTTGGTGTTTTTCTACTGCTTTTAGCCTCATGTTTGTAATCCCTAGAGCCTATAATTTGGAATGTGGAATCAATTCAACACGTACAGCCTTCACAGATGAACAAAACCTGGAATCTCCTCATTTCCTATGTTCCCTTTCCCTCCTTTTCCACCCATTTCCTTTGAGAAAAATGTCCATTACGTTTCAGTCATCTAGAGACTATGCTCATTTTACCTTTAGCCCTAATATGTACTTTTTTCTGATTTGTTTTTTAGATGAGGCATTGACTGTGTAGCACGAGATTACTTATATTATCTCGAATCCTTATGATGAACCGTGAGAGTTTTATTTTTATCAACATTTGACATGAGAAAACAAGGGTTTAATTGGAAGGTTCAAGGTAAAAGTTCTAGTGAACAGTGTAATTCAGTTTCACAACTATCTACTCATTGCATTAGAGTCACACTAGTACAGAACACTAAGTTTCAATGACTAAAACCATCAGTGATGAATCCTGCTTCTCACAAGAGGATAACAAGGAGGTTTCAATCATAGGAAATGACTATAAGTTCAGATGTGAACTTTTATTCCTATTAGATTCTGTATTGCTATGCCTTTGAGTAAGATGGTTATTTTTCAATTATAAAGAGTACTAAAAATGTAGCTGCTACTAGGATAATGTAAAAATAAAACCTACATTTCACTCCAAGCACTTAGCATTGTGCCTGGCATGGGTCTCATTCTGAATAAATGGCATTTTCTTATTAATGAAAATATCATGGGATAGTTTATTTGTTTTCCTAATCACCCAGAAATTTCTGTACATAGAGAGTCTACAAAACAGAGGTTGCAATCTCTTCATCTCTCTCTCTCTCTCTGTTTCTCTCCATAAGTGATAAATCTGATCACATGTTTTCCATGAGGCTGCTGAGGCTCTGGTAGACCGTTAGAATACCTATCCCTTCCAAACAGCACAACTACTCAGTTACAGTCTGTGGCAGTAAAGACTTCATAGTGCTGTTCCTTCCAAATTTTGCCAAAGTAAGTCTTGAATCAAGATGTTTTGAGAAATTTTCCTATTTAAAATGGTTGGAAATCAACACAGACTTTTAAAAATACTACTTCTAAAATGTTTTTAAGCATGAGGCACTGAAGTTGCCCCTGTAATCCAGATTCAACCATTGACCCATGAATATATTTTTACTAGATTTAACCTGTTCAAGCTTATGCCATCATATTTCATTGAAGTGTTTTCTGATTTTGTGAGAACCTATGCATGGAGTAGTGGGTACAGCAGTCACCAAGAAAGGTGAGCCTTTATCTTCTTGGCCCTTGCTTTATAACAGGTGTGTGTCTTACAGTAGTTTGTGTGGGGTGGGGGAAGCAGAGTGTCCCGTTACTAACACATTTTCATGAAGTCATAAAATGAGTCGTTTGTGAAGTGGGTGCTCATATTTCATAATAAATCCCTCTCATGTAGTGTTTACCCCTAATTCAAAATTCTTCCACAGCTGATATAAGAAGCAAAACTCCCAACATTTAAAATTTCATAATATATACTTTTTCTAAATCTGTGACTCCAAAGGGGAGTTTATCTTCTTCAAAGTCTATAGATACAAGAAAATGATTATGAATCATTTTCAGCTGATATAAGAAATTTATATCATCATTTTTGTGTAGTACCTACAGAAAATGAAAGTTTGATTTTCCTTTTTGATGAATGATATAGAAGGAAGGAAAAGCAATAAAATATTCTGCTGTAAACATAAAAATTATGAAAGAATTTAATGAATTATGTCATATATGAAAAATAACCAAATATTAAAAAGCATAGCTTAGACCTGTACAAATATATAGTCAAAAGATTTCTGACAAGGACATGAAGGTAAAGCAACCTAGAAAGGTTAGTAATTTCAAGAAATATTGCTAGAGTAACTGAGTGCCACATTCGAAGTACTGAACCTAGACATATTCATGTCCTACAAAAATTAACTCAAAATGGATCATTGACTTAAATGTGAACCAAAAAACCAATAAAACTTCTAAAACAGGAGAAAGTCTAAGTGACTTAGGGGTTAGTGACAGGTCTTCAGATACAACACCAAAAGCTTGATCCTTGAAAGGAAAAAAAAAAACAAAAAAACGGAGAAAAAGAGGTAATTTGAACTATGTTAGTTTCCCAGGGCTTCTGTAACACAGTATCACAAACTGAGGAGATTAAGAGAAAAGCTATCTATTATATCACATTTCAGGAAAATAGAAGTCCAAAATCAAGGTGTCATTAGACCCCATATTCCCATTGAAGGACCATTTTTCTTGCTTCTTCCTAGCTTTTGAAAAGAGTACCCTTGGTATTTTGGGCATAGAGATATAACCAAAAGTATAAAATAAATGTTTGTGAGTCTATACTGCTATAAATACATTATCAAATAAAGAAATAATTGGGAGTGAATAGAGAATTTTCATGCATTATTCCCTACAAGAAATATGCTGCTTATTATAACATCCTTCCAAAGAATATAGTATAGAGAAGTGGAAAAAAAGAAAGTTTACAATGGAGAAAACTGATACTACTTTAGCTAACATACTAATCTCAACAATAGTAGTGACAAGTCACATTGGTAATATTTTACCTTTGATAGAATGTCATGAGAAGGGCACTTTTCTTCTGTGTCATAGCTCCACAAATCTTTAACTCCAGTCTGATCATGGCATAAATTCAAACAAATCCTGATCAAAATGTTTTCTTCAAAATACCTAAACAATGATTGTTCAAAACTGTCTCCCATCCAAGTACTAACCAGGCTTGACCCTGCTTAGCTTCTGGGATCAGACAAGATCAGACGCATTCAGGATGGGAATGATGATGCACACCTGTAATCCCAGCACTCAGGAGGCTGAGGCAGGAGGATCATCGTCAGTTCGAGACCAGCCTGGGTTACAAAGTGAGCTCAAGGCCAGCATGAACGGCATAGCAAGACCCTGTCTGTAAAAGACCAAACAAAACAAACTGCTCAAGACATCAAAAACATGGAAAACCTGAGAAATTGTTGCATCTAAGACAAACCTGTTGAAACATGACCAAATGTTGTCTGACAACCTTGATGGTAATTTGGAACAGAAAAAGTACATTAGGTAGAACTAAGGCAATATATATAAAGTATGGACTTCAGTTCATAAACATATATTAAAATTAGTTCATGAAGTTATTAAAAAACTGCATAGTATGTATGAGAACCCTCTTTGCAATTTTATGCAGATCTAAATCTATTCTAAAACAAGATGTGGAAAAAGTTTTTCAAATACAGTTCAAACATACATACAGGAGAGTCTAATTTAACCCATTTCCAGTTTCCACCTGAGAATAATCCTTGAGGCACTTGCAGTTGCCCTGCTCACCAGAAAGTGACATGCAGATTTTAGTCCTAAACTTACCCTCAAAGTTTACCACAAAATGTCTGACGTGGATGATTATTTTTCATCACTCTAGTAGATCAATAGTTTTTGGAAGCAAAAGGTATTGTTCTGTTTATGGCATCCTATTTTTAGCAGTGGTATTTCCATTTACAAAATATAGCCATACTCAATTGCTGAAAATTAAATGAACCTTGGTAGCAAGCTGCATTGTTTTGCTAAATGGGAAACAGGGATAAGAACGGAAAGCTCTGTGTTGAAAATCTAATTGCACTTTCTGTGTTTATCGTCAGTTAGAAATCGGTGTCAGCGCCTTGGTGCACTTACAGACTTATTGATGGAAAAAAGCCCTTCTTGATATTGGTTGAAAGAAGGTGAGGCATGCAGGCTGAGATGATCTGGGTGTGAGTTTTATTCTGATATGACCAGAAAAACTCCATATCCTCACTGAGCCTCAGTCTTTACCTATAAATTTGGAGCAATTATTGTGTATAATTCATGGAAATAACATGTTTGATGAAGTAGCCTGCCAAGTGCTTAGCGTCATTCATACTGGCACACAGTGTTGACACTGGCACACACTCTGATGATCTGGTGACTGCTATGAATATGGCAAAGGGCAGTATAGCACAAAAAGTGGCACAGAATGCAGCTTTGTGGACATTCTGGTCCTGAACTCCAGTCCCACTCTTTCCTAGCATCGTAACTTTGGACAAGTTTGTAATCTTGCTATGTTTCAGTTTCCCATGTTGACAGAATGCTATAGCAGTGTTTTCTGCATTGGGCTCAGATGAAGTAGTTTAGCAAACGTAACCACTTAAAAAAAAGTGTCTGATGTATGGTAAAAGATATCTTTATATTAATTCTGATTATCATTGAGGGTATTTGTATCAAAGAACTTCAAACTAGAAGTGTAACCTGCTTTGCTAGAATTGAAAATTCAAACAAAGTCTACTTTGAAATTTACTTGTTCAGAGCTGGAGAAGCAGCAATCAGTAAGAAAAATTTTATCTTCTTGGCATGCATTTTTAGATTTTCCTTGGTACATCCTTAACATTGTTCTGGACTATCATGGACTACCTTTTTGTACCCATTTACTGAAATTTAAGATCTCCTGTATTTAAAGTGTGACATGACCCTGACCTGCGTAAGCTTGGAACTTGACAGGATCCTGAGAGGGGAAATCAGGTAAGATCAGGCATGTTCAGGGTGGTATGACCATAGCCCAGAGAGGAAAATCTTAGGACTAGTAATAATCTCCATTTCCTACCAAGGTTTCATTGTTAATGGAGGGAGGCTAGATAATTTTTTTTTCAAACTGGGACTTCAGTCAATATCAGTTTTACTTTAAATACTTATTTTTTTTACCTAATAATTGTATAACATATAATGTAGCATTTTAGTTACAAAAAAGAATTTAACAATGTTGAGTAGGCCAGAGTAATTAATTTATAATAAAATTTTCTAGAATCTTTTGATTGCCCAGTTTGACCCAGGCAATGCAATGATCAAGAGATCAAAAGGAAACCAGGAAGAACTTCTGGAATGGAGAACTTTGGAAAGGAGTGCTTCCATTTTTGGTATTATCTTTCGATACTTTCATAAATGAGTACCTGACTTATGCCCGCCATAACTTTCAACATTATGTTCTTTATTTGCTCCACTTTGTAGTCAATTTCTATGATTATGATATTTTCCAGTTCTGCCTCACACCTATAGTGTGAAAGATGGAGGGTACTATCTATGTCCTGTCATCTGGTTCCTTGAGATAGGGAAGAAAACTAAAAATTGATTCAGAATGCCTTCATCATTAAGGCCACGTATTTTGATTGTATGGACTCTGATCTGAGACCTCTTTTTGACTCTTACTTATCAAATGATCTTTGGAAAGCATTCTAAACCCTAGTTTTTCTAATATCTACTTCACAGGATTAAGAATGAAACTGCACATATGTAGTGCTTTGCATAGAACTGGGGAAATAGTAGGTTTTGGTTAAAATGAACTTTAAATTAAAATATTAATAATAAATATGATGAATGCATTTGCTACTTCTTGAAATAAGTTGTTCTAAGGATTTATTCTTAGATTTCTTTTTGAACTTTGGAAATTAGAATAAAAAAAATCTATTCTTAGTCCATAAAGTTTTCTAACATGGAAAGTTGTATAAGTAAAATCTTAACCAACCTCTTCATATGTGCTTGACCAAGCCCTGGTTAGGATTTGGACTAGGAGAAAGAAGAGAAAGCTAAGGATTACAGAGCTGAATTTTAGGGTAAACTCTATCATTGATTTGTTGTGTTAATTTCGGCGTGTCATTTTATCTCTTGAATTTTTTTCCTAAACTTTTAAACTGATTTGTTCCCACTATTGACATATGATTTCATTAGACGTTATCAGAGATTCTTCCTTTAACTCAAATAACCCACTTTAGTGATTGCAAATTACAATGAATATAAAATTTGAAAGCAGTTATTACAGGAAGACTCACATTGCCATTAAATTTCCTCTAAGTCCTCTTTGTCACTTTCAGCGCACTTATCCCATAATTCTGGTAACGTTCACAAGCAGTTCTAGAGGTCCTCTTTCATAAATGTCATTAATTGTGTTGGTCTGGCTGCCTTAATATTGTGAATCAATTGATATAATGTATTTTTCATGGTCATTTGACTTTGGAAAAGAGCTGAAAGTTGTATGGTGTTAGATCCAGTGAGCAGGTGCATGAGGACATACCATAGTATTTTATTTGACAGCAATGACTATCTATTACAGATCAATGTGGAGTGATCAAAACATAATGCTTAACATTTAAATTACAAAAGCTATTACAGTAAAAGACACATTGGCATCAATCCCTCCATAATCAAAATACCCCCTTCTCTCTTGAAGACAGTTAACTCATTGTTTTTGGTAATGTGTCTTTTCCAATAATAAATTTAAAAAAATTTTAAGCATTCACCATATTTGTTGATCATCCGTTTTAGAAGCAAATTATTTTTATTTATTATTTTTATTTATTTACTCTACTTATTTATTTATTTTTGGTTTTCATTATTATCAAGTTTATTGGTAACATTTAGACACATGTATGATCACATTCATCATAGGGAATTTGTACTTGTACATGGTATATCTTGAGTTCTCTTTTTTTCCCATTCCCCTCCCCTCCCTTCAACCCCTTTCCCTCCTTATTTACAAAGTCTTGTTTCCATTTAATCCTTCTTTTTTTGTTTTTTTTCTTTTCTTTTCTTCATTTCTCCCTGACACCTTGCTAGTTCCTCTTTCCTTTTGAATAATTTCTTCCTATTTCACAATATCTATTATACATTTTGGTTCTTATTTACACTTTCAGTTTCTCATACCAGAGAGACAATGCAATGTTTACAGATGTGTGTCTGATTTATTTCACTTAAAAGTACAGTCTCAAGGTACCTCCATCTACTAGGAAATGTCCTAAGTTTATCCTTGTTAATGACCGAGTAGTACTCCAGTGTATAAAAACCACATCTTTTTTAATCCATTCATCAGTTTATGAGCATTTAAGTTGTTTCCAAGATTTAGCTATTATAAACTGTGCTGCTATAAACATGGGTGCAAATATATCACTATGATATGATGCTTTTAATTTTTTGGAGATGATACCAAGAAGGGCAGTAGCTGGGGCAAATGGGACTTCTAGACCTAATTTTCTGAGGAATTATTGGAGACTCCTGCAGTGGACGCTAATCTCCTGCTCAGAGTTACAGAGCACAGCAGGAAGAAAGAGCAAGAGACAAAATAGGAGTGCAGTAGGGATCTTGGGTGACCAGTTGTCCTCTAGGAACCAAAGGTCATGGAAGCAACCAGAACCTTGGCGTTTATTCATTAAGGAAAATAGTGAGGGGATTGCAACTGGATGTGCTAGAGAAGTGGCAAGGCTGGCAAGGTTTACAACAGAGGGAACAAAGTGTTCTTGTGGAAAGGACAGGAACAGCCATATTTAGGTTACAGTTATGAGTAACCTACTTTGTAGCCAATTCTACAGAGGAATTTTTCTCTGGAGTCATGCAGGCTTCTGTGGAGACTTTATCTTGTATCTTAGCCCTGTGGTATCACAGCTCATCTATCTGTGCTTAACCCTGACCATTGTCAACAAACAATGTTAGTCCATCATCAGCCACCTACTTTCATGAAATTAGGTACACAGTCTCAGCCAGACTCATTAATAAAACTGAAAGCCAATTTAGGGAAGTCACCTCTATACAACCTACATGGCTCACAAGTAAACACAGTCACACTTGGGTCTGAGGGAGGGTGACATGGTGGTCTCCACAAGGCAACTCCATACGGATTTCCACAGTGGTTACACCAGTCTGCATTCCCACCAACAGTGGAGAAAGATTTTTTTATCCCCTGTGTCCTCTCCACCATTTGCTATTGACTGATTTCTTGACCATAGCCATTCTTTCCAATGTGAGATGGAGTCTCAGTGTTTGTTTTAATTTGCATCTCTCAAATGATCAGTGATGTTATGTATTTTTTCCATATATTTATTTGCTATTTGTACTTCTTTATTTGAGAAGTGCATATTCAACTCGGATGCCTAATTTGGGACTGGGTATTTAAATTTGGGAGGGTCTGATTTTTTTCCATTCTTTATATATTCTAGATATTAGACCTTTGTGTGAAGGACAATTGGCTAAACATTTTTCCCCTCTGTGGGCTGTTGTTTCACTCTGTTGGTGTTTTTTTTTTTGTTTTTTTTTTTTTTTGCTGTGAGATCCCAGTTGTTGATTCTCTGAAGTATTTCCTTTGCAGTCAGGGTTTTGCTCACAAAGTCTTTGCCTACACCTATGTCTTCAAGAGGACTACCTATTTTATTTTTCACCAGATTTAGTGTTTCTCAAAGAAACAAATTCTTAAGCTTGCCCTTAACTCTTGCCTCCTTGCACATACAATTCAGCATTTGTCATTCAGCATGATTGACACACTGTAATGTACAGAGCACACTTACAGTACATATTATTTTCAAGACTTCTATTGGGTTTTCTTATTACTCAATATAGAGTTCCTAACTTTCTAAAATTATTTAGCCAGCATTTCTCTTACTGAATCTAGACAGATTGTTAAATATTAACAAAACAAATCAAAACTACTTCGTATTCATTTTGTAGAACGCTGTATTCATGATAATGTCATAATAATTTTATATCTTTTAGCACTTATTGGATATGTAATATGTATCAGGCAAAGTGCTAAGAAATCCTTTTAATACTTTAATCTTCAGAATAAATACATGAAATACTATTATTATTCCCATTTAATAGATAAATGATACACATACTTCTACCTTTAAACACTTAGGAAATGATAATCAGGTCTCTTTACTTTAACTATTTGGTTTTGGAGACTGAACATCAGGAAAGACTGAGACAACAACTGCCTCCTCCCACAATACAAACAATTCAAAAAAATTAAGGAAGTTTTTACAGTAAGTGCTTCCTGAATGCTACGATGGTTTTTAGCTGAACATACGTAATCGGTTTTCTCTCAAATCAATTTAACATCTAAATAATGCAGCACTGGCTAATGGGCTTTTGACTGGCCACACATTAAGAGATATATTGTCCCATATACTCTTCAAAAAGAATGAAGATGAACAACTTGCCTGGTTACATAACGCTGTTGTACAACATAAATAAAAGATTCTCTCATTTTGGCAATTGTTCTGTACTGTTCTAAGTTTTGCTAAATCAGACTTCTTTCTAATCTAACAGATGCCAGCAGTTTAAAAGCAGTTCAAGAATCCTTATTTATATCTGGTATTCGGCTTTGAATAAAATGGGCCAGAAAATGCAGAGAGAGAGAGGAGAGAAAAATGCATAACTTAAAAATGGAATTTATTTCCAGACTTCTAAACACAGATTTCCAATAAACATTCACTTAGAGAACCATTTCATTAAGCTAACTGCAGTCGAAAACAAGTTCTCTGATGTTTCTTTGAGCATTTTATTTTCTAAAATGAATCATTACTTTCTATGTTTTGGCTTGACAATCTCTTCCCCCAATTGTGTAATTTTACATTTGTCACTCAAATTGCTTGTATTTCTAGAGAATCATTCCAAGACATTTATGCTTGGGAATAAGACTGCTAATAGGGTGGCATGAGTTTGGAGAAGCCCTTGAACCATTAAGGTGCATTGCTTTGTCCTTTAAAAAACTGGAGAGAGTCTTGACTTCCTCATTCCAATTAAGGTTTAGCAGCCCCTTAAGGTTGATTCTGAGGGTGGCTGAAATGAACTTGTAATGAACAAGATGAATAGCCCTGGCCTTAAGAGGCAGCAAGGGAAATGAAAGGTAGGCCTTTTTGAAGCTCTCTTCCATCTGTGATTTAGTACATAAACAAGAATATTTGCAAAACTATTCTAAACCACCCTGCCCAGAAGAGGAAAGGTGAACCCTCACAATTAGAGAATTAATGAAATGTGAAGAAAACTGAAGTTAGGTATCAGAGGTAATATTTTCAATATACAAACTCCATGTGCGTGAATGACACTGAAGAATAAATAACTCGAAAGTCAATTCACTCCAATAGAGTTTGGTATTTGTATCTTTGGTTAAGCAGTCAGAGTCAAAGAAAGAATTCTATTCAATTTACAAAAAGGTGGTTATACTTCACACCTGATAATAAGTAGAGGAGATGCACAATTAAGAAGCGCTGTTTACCGGGAAACTCTCAGTGCTGTAGCTCAATATTCATTCTAGCATTCAAAAGATCAGATACTACAATGATAATTATAATCAGCAAACCCTAGAGTCATTTTTAACATTTACTATATGCTTGATAGTGTGCTAAGATAATAAAAGTGAATCTGATCATTTCAATTTCAAGGCAGCTATGAAAATGAACACTATTATTAATAACAGCATTATATAACGTTCATAGACTGTTTACCTTAAATAAGAGAATATACTAAACATACTGCATGATTACATCACTCGATTTTCCCGAGTATGTAATATAACTAGCCCCAATATACAAATATGAAAAGATGAGCCATTTGTTTCCGTTTCAAGGTTAATTCTGAAACTAATTCAGGCAGTCTGACGCCAAAGCTCATACTTCCAAGTACTCTTGTATATTCTCTCCTGTTTTGTTGCTGTTTGCAGATAAGGTGGCTGAGGCTTATGGAAGCTGTGTCTCCTCAAGGTCTCAGAGCTGACAAGAATGGTAGACATGGGAGTCAAATCCACATTTCTGTGGTTTGTAATCAAAGGCACGTTGGAAATTAATTGTGGAATTAATGAAAACACAATACAAAAATGATATGCTGAGGAAAACAAAGATTGGAGGACAATGCCGACCATCTCAATTGCCTGGCTTTCTAGGAAAGATTGTGAACATCAACTCTAAACTGTAAAGAGTCATGTGAATATAGGTTTCATCCTTTCTACTCCATTTGAGTTACAGCTGTAATGATGGAGAAAGTTATAAGATACTACTTAATGAGGATAAAACACATGATGAGCCCTTTAAATGTCTTCTGTGCACATGTCCATGTTTTGCTTTGCTTTTTTTTGTACCGGGAATTGAACTCAGAACATTGTGCTTGCCAGGCTGGTGCTGGGCCACTGAGCTATATCTGTGGCCCTTGTACGTAAGTCTTTCTTTGTGATATGTCTTTTCTAAAAAGTGAATGTTGTACTCCATTTGCTACAGAGAGAAGACAGAGTAAGTTTTTCTGTGTGTGAGTTTTGGTTTTAGTTCTGTAGCCCTGGCATTTTTCTTACATATTCTTTTCTATAATTGTTTACCCAAAGTATTGATTCTTTTCTCAGTAGCATTTTCTATCAATATGAAAAAGCTGCTCTTATTACTGAGGATAATAGCTACTACTTATTTCATGCCTATGTAACTGTTGCACTTAAATTTTGCTATGCCTAATCCTCATTACAAATCTGCAAAGTAAATATCATTATTCCTATTTTAGAAATGAGAAAACTTAAATTTAAGAGAGATTAAACAACTTGTCTAACATGACACAGCCAATTGATTAAAAAATTAACAGCCTTTACTTATTGAGGACTTGAGAGAGCCTAAATCTGCATAATTCTAAGTTGGATGCTCATTCTACTACTATAGAGAGCCTGCCTTTTCCCTTTTAAAGTTCAGAAACTGCAATTATTAAGTCACAGGCTTTTCTCTGAGAAAATACGTAAACAAGGCTCTCTGTTCACGAGGGCAGACATGTGGTCTCTGCTCATTCTGTGTGAAAACACTATGAAACATTCATGGGTCCCCACAACCCAATTCTTTTAAAAGTGTTGTCATTACTATTTTATTTCATGTGGGTAGAGCAAGATCAGCCCTAGTATTGAATCACACAGTAAGTTATTTTATCTTATTGTTGCAAGGTCACTTATTGGAAGGGTAGAAGTTCCAACATGTACTATTTAAGCCGGCTGTGAACAGAAGCAAATGTAATATCGCCGAAGGGAAAGGGGCATCTATTTTTGATGACCCACAGTTCCTCAGCCTCGTCCTCTCTGATAGATGCTCCCTCCTTGGCTTGTAGATCACATGGGTTTGACAGTGAAGGTTGACTTCACTTTGAGGTCCAGGAACTAAATAGTTGATCCAGTTTTAATGACTAGGACTGACCACATTTCTGTACCAAATGATTTATTCTGTGTTGGACATTTGGACCTAGCTGGAATGCATGCATCACTAGATTACTGAGAAAAAGGGATACTTTATTAGTATTATCTTGGCAGGATCTCATCCTAATTTGCTGGTTACCAATTTTGTGACTTCATATAAGGAATCCAAAAACAAAGAAGACGAGAATGGAGAAATACAGTGAGAATTCAAATTTCATCATTTCACCATCTGAATCCTGATGTCTCTAAAAGTTGAATTCCCTAGAATTTTTGCGTTATGTGAAATAATACATTTCCCTTTTCCCCTTCTGAAATCAGTCTTAGTTGGACTGCTGTCATTTGCAACTACAATTGTCCTAAGTAATCCAGCAAATCGACAACAATATATAGGAAAATAAACCCGTCTCTTTTTCACGAATCAAGATGTACTTCATTAAAAAGAGGTTCTAAAAGTAAACCAAAGTCCAGAAAGTACACTTTTGTTCTTACTTTAACCAGTCAGACAGAAATAGTAGATTCAAATGCAAACATTTCCTGACTGCCAATACACATATACACATACGCATATGTATACATAAACAAACGTCATACAGAGTTTCATGATCATTCAGTTATTGCATGCCATACATCACGACTCTTTTAAAATCTATGACTGAAAGTGTATTTCTTTTTAACAACATGAGCAAAGAAATTATTTCCAGTTGCATCTTTACAAATTGCTCTCAATTGTGACATTTATCTTTCATCCCAATCAAGTGTAATTTACCAGAAAAATTGCAGACTGTTTCTGTATTTAAAATGTGTGAGATTTTCTTGTAATAATTGCAACCCCATCAAATTTCTCTACCAGGTAGAGTTGGGGCCTGTATGGTTCAAACAAACTCAGCAAAGTATAATGGCTCCCTTGAACTCTTATCTACCATCAAAATAAGACAGTCAATTGCAAAGAAGTTTCACTGGTTTGGTTCACAGCAGATCAATCAAAATGTCTTCAAAGTTTGAGGCTGTGTTTTATTTTAGGTAACTGAATGAAAAACGTGTGGTGATGTAGGATGAGTCAATCATTCATTTAGTAATTGAGATACAAGAGGGCAGTAGTGTGAACTCTATTACCGTAGGCTGATGAGACCTTGTCCTCTAATCCAGCTGTTGCCAGGGTCCGAGCTATAGATTGGTGGAAATCCATGAAGTTTTCACTACGCTGTGGCAAAATAAGAAAAACTAATGTTGATATGAGAGGTTTCTTTTCAAAGTTAAACTTGTTTCATTTAAAGACTTTCTTTTCAAGATTATGTGTTATCAATTATTTTGTTTGTGATATTCCTTCTTTGATAAAGAGGTAAGGATGACAAATGATAGTCTTGAAAGAATGAACTTAATTTAAAAAATTGTCAACCCAATATTTCTTAAATTTTTATTGATCTGCCACCTAAACACTGTTCATCTCATTAATGATAATGTTAATCTTAGGCACTCGCCTTTGTGGAGTGTTATCCATATCCCAGCACTATGCTAAATCGTTTGTGTACTTAATCCTTATTGCAACCCTACTGTCTAGGGACTCACTGTTTCTGTTTTATGGGTGAGGGCAGTAAGGCCCTTGGAGGTTAGGGAACTTGCTTAGTATCACAGTGTCACAAAGGGGAACAGGTCATTTTTTTTTCTGAACAAAAGATCTTGTTCTTCAGAATTTCACCACACCTGTCATTCAGAATCTGTGTCTGCTGGATCATGGAAAATGATAATGACATCTTTTTTAGTCAATTTGGGGAAAGAAAACCTGAGAATAATAGTTTGTAGATACTAAAATGGTAATAGAGGAAAGGATTCATTGGTCTCCTCTTCTGGATGCTCTCAAAGCATAGACTAACAGAATCAGACAGGGCTGAAGAAACTGAGGTATTCTTTCTTAAACATGAATGATAAAATGGCAGCTCAGTAAGAACTGGATTATTTGAGTAACAGATTCCTGTTTCTGTGCTCTTTATGCTATATTACACTGCTGCAGTATTTTTGTTTTGGATAAAGGGAACCGGGTCAGCTCGACTCATACTTCCTAATATTCCTCAGAAAAATTACTTTTTGGTAAATTTCCTTAACTCCAGGAGATCTTTAAATCCCTTGTTTTGCTTCCCACTCTAGGCCAAATATCCTAAGAAAGCAAGAGACTAAAGCATCACAAGAGGGACTTTTTTCTGACTATTAATAAAGATAAAACAGAGCCACTCTAATTAGGTGTTATGATTTGAAGGTGTCATCACAATTCATATGCTGGAAAACTTTATTTTCCATAAGCAAATGTTGGGAGATGTTGCCTAACAATAAGCATTTAGATCATGATAGCTTTGTGCACGTGAGTGGGTTAATGTTGTTTCTAAAGGAGTGAGTTCCTTATCAAAGAATGAGTTTAGGCCCTTCTTTCACTCTCTTTCTCACTTTTCCTTGTTTGCGTCCTACCACAGGATGATGCAACAAGAAGGTCTTTGCCAGTGTTGACTCCTTCAATCCCAGATTTTCCAGCCTCCAGAATTATGAACCAACTGAATTTTATTTGTTATTAGTTACTCAGTCTGTGTTATTCTACTATATCAACCCCAAGAGACTAAAACAATAGGGATTAATAGAATATAGGCCAACAGCAGTGGAAAAAACTCTAAGGGGCCCCATGAGCCTTCTTCTTGGTGTGCACTTTCTTGGATGCCCCCTACCTTGAGTGTGCAGGGGACATCTGTAACTTGCTTTAGGCCAATTAAACATAGCAAGAGTAACAGGACATCTCTTCTATGATGATGTTGCATAGGTTTCTAACACCTGTCTTGCTAGAATCTTCTCTGTTATTCTAATTTTGATGAGCAAGCTGGAAAGGAAGACAGAATGAAGAATTGATGGTCAACAACCAGCCAAATGCTGACATCCTCACTCATGTAGCCTTCAAGAAATTGAATTATGTTAGTAACAAAATGAGCTTGAAAGCAGATCCTTTGCCTCCGATAAGAATCTGGGCCTTATTATCATGTTTAATGTAGCTTTTCAGAATCCCAACTTTGCCTGGATAACTAACTGACAGAAAAATGTCAGATAATAACTGCATGTTTTTCTAAATTGCTAACGTGATGCTAATATTGTTACACAGCAATAGATAGCTAGCTAACACATCGGGTTTGTGGTTTTTGGGTCAAGATGATGGATATGACATCTCCTGAAAACCCAAGGGGGGACCAGACTTTGAAGATGTGGGGAATAAGATATGTTCACTTTGGGCATGTTGAGTTTAAGATGGCTAAAGATGTCCAAATGGATGTCCAAAGAGAGTGTGATAAAGAACACAGTGAGTGCTGCTGCTCAGTGCTCTCCAGGAGGAAGGTAGCTCATAAGAGCATTGTGGTGTGACCTCATTTACCTCATTCATCAGCTCTGGCACTGTGTGACTTCTGATTTTTTTGCAAAGTCAAAAAAACCATGCAAGGCAAATGTTTTGAACTGATTCAGAATATCAAAGCAGCCATAACAGCACAACTAAATGCACTCATTAAAAAGAACTTCCAGAACTGCATCAGAAAGTGGCAAGAACAATAGGATAAATGTGTTTGAAGTGAGGGAGAGTGTTTGAAGGGAATTAATGGCAACATGTCTTTTGTAATACATTTTTAAAATTTAAATATTCACCATACGTTTCAATGATACCTCATAACTCTCCAGCCTAAGAAAGAGGACTCAGCTGGAAATAGAGACTCAGTCATCATTAGTCCTTGCAGAATGGGTTTCCTAGAAACAGAATTTCAGGTGGAAATTCATATGCAGGAAGTTTACTGGATAGTTCCGAGATGAATGTCCAGGTGAGAAGAGAGGGTCATAGCATGGGGCAGAGGGAGAACACGGATGCACTTCAGACTCAACGTTGGCTTTCACTGACTGCACAGGGAGAGTTGAAGCTTGTGTGGTCTGGGGAAGGGAGCCAGCTATATGCACCTTCATTGTGAATTATCAAATGCAATGTGACCAGGAAGATATAATGTGGGCAAAGTAGCTACCTTCAGTTGAGTACACTTCTTGGGGAAGTTGAAAGCTGAGGTTTCTTAGCTGACAACACTCTCAACCCCTGAAGGAAAAAAGCCATCGGTAGTAAAATTAACCAGGCCACCCCTGAAGTACTACGCCACTGGCAATTAGATTATGATTGTGGCTGTAATTCTCCTTAGAATGTTGGAAACTGGAGAGGTAAAAAGGGTAAAGAACAAGAACGAAACCCTGGAGATCACCGAGGTCACTTTGACATGAAGAGTGGGAAGATTTTTTTGAAGAGTAAATTGAGTAGATGTTTTAAGTTTTGTGTAAAATGGTCAGTACTTGAAGGTTTTAGAACAAGGCATCAAATACTAAATGTATATTTTATTACACCAAACATGTATATTAGATTTGATAGAACATACACAGATTTTAAAAGGCAATATGAAGATTATTCTTTGGCTTTAAAAATATATGTAATGTAATTTTTGATAACAAAGAAGTCTTCATTGTACTTCATCACTGTACAATTTATTGAACACTTAAAACCAGCACTGTGTTAGCTCTGGGAACCAAGAATGGCACATACAGTCTTGTAAGGGTTACAGGCAGGAAATACATATCCATGATGCCCTCTGGTAGGTACCAGGCCTGGTGTATCACACAGGATGTGTCTCTAACACAGATTCATGTAGGGCTGTTTCTAATCTCCTATCTCATTCATGCATGTTATCCACCAGACATTCAATGACTTCCAAATTCAGGAGACATAGTGTTCATTTCCTTTGTTACTCATTGCTATGTAGTCTTGAATAGGTTATTTAACCTCCTCCAGCCTCTTTCCTGCATTTTTAAAGTGAGGAAATAACCATTATCCTGCAGGGTTTCTCAAAAGACTGGTTCTGATTCGCTAATTAAAAAAAATGTTTATTGAGTGCCCACAGCATGCCATTTTTGTATTAACTTTTTATGAAAGTTCTATCATTGCATCTTTCAAACATAAAATATACCACCCGACCAGATAGAAACAATTTTTCCTATAACTGAATGCATTTCTCAGCACCGTCAGACCCATTAATGACTCATTAGATGAGCCAAGTCATCGTTTGTAAAGGAGTAAGAATAAGAGATTGAGCTGACATCTTTTTAAGACAAAACTTTGAAATTTTGATGAATTACTTTCTGCCAGAGGGAGTAGTTAGATTTCTTTATTAATATCAGGAGTAGCATTTTGCATTGTGAATCCTGTTGGTCCTGGTAACCAGTGTCTGATTCTTGGTTGGTTCCATTCTACATTTGGAGGCAATTGCTTTTCACTATAATCTTTCTCATATCAAATGTGTACAATGGGGGTCATGTCAAATATACATGAAGACAGTGGAGTAGGCTGAAAAGAGAGATTTTAGTGCATAAATAATATAGACAATTGGGATAAAACATTTCAGTGAAATGGTATAGGTGAATGACCTTTAATAACCAAAATTACAGTAGTATTTATACCTATACATTTGTCATTAATATAACTCCTTTGAAGGTTTTTTTTTTATAGGAAAATGGTTTCAGATACAAACATGTCATTTGAGAGCAAAAGAGGAGCTAATCAATAAACTAATCATTTGGCTAAACTGATCATTAAGGAACAGCTCTACCTTTTACCTTTATCTTACCAAATGACTTCTTCATATGCTTTGTAGATGTTTACTTCCTATTGTTCCTATGGATTTGTTACACCTTGACAGAAACTGAAAGCTATTGTGTCAAAAATTGCTAGTATTTCCTTTATGTCCATTCAGTCAACTCTACTCATAAAGTGGGTACTATGATTCATCCAAATACATAGTTGAGGATACTGAAGCACAGAGAGATTTAGTAACTATCCCAAAGTGTGAATGTTGGAAAGTGGCAAAGGCAACATTAACCTACATTATTTCCTCCAGGGTGCTACTTCATAACCATTACACAAATTAACCTCTCAAATTCTTAGATAGTTGTCTCCTCAGTCAGTTCTCAATGTACCAATAAGACTGCACACAGTAGGCAAACCATTCTGCATAGCATGCATTTCATCATTACAGTTGTCCTTTCATTCACTTAAATGACCTGGTGCCCACTTATAGATCCAAACTCATTGCATGCCACTCTATTCTCTCTTGTTAAGGTTACTGATACTGCAATGATGCCACTCTTGCAGGAGCCAGAAAAATTGGGAGCCAGAAAATTAAGACAGAGTAGAGCTCACACTTGTGTGTCTGATACCAGAACCATCTCAAGGTCTTCCTAAAAAACTCCATATGAAGTTTCTTTACATCCTTCAAGCATCTCCTGCTTTGCATAACTCATAGATATGCACATAGCTTTGGGCCATGATTTATCATTAGATATTCTTTTAGATTGCAACAATTCAGAATATATACTTCCAAAATGACACACATGCCCAGCAATGAACTGAGAGGCCCACTCCTGCATTTAAGCCTCCAAGACCAGTAAACGTTTTCAAGAATCTTACATGAACATTTCCTTTTAAAATATTTTTAAAATTTTTATTAGTACATGTTTGCAGTACATATGGATTGCACTCTTTTGGGGAAGTCAGTACATGAACATAACACAGTTTAATTCTTGTTTCATCCTTCCTCTGCCCATCATCTCCATCTCCTGGTTCCCTTTCCTTTTCAAAAGATCTATCTTCCTATTTCATATTATTTATATTTTATCTCATATTTTAATTCACTTATGTTTTTGGTTTCTCATATAAGAGAAACAATTTGTTATTTAGGCTTACACATCTGAGTTATTCACTTAATATTATGGTCTCACGGTGAAGCCATTTTTCCACAAATGATTCAAGGTTTATATTTTTATGGCAGACTAGTACTCCATTGTATGTACATGCCATATTTTCTTTATCCATTCATCTGTTGATGAACATACGGGCCACTTTCAATATTTAACAATAGTGAATTGTGTTCTTATAAACCTGAGTATGTATGTGTCACTCTGATATGATATCTTTAGCTCTTTCAGGAAGAAACTCAACAGGGGAATAGCCATGTTAAGTGGAATTCCTAGTTTTAGGTTTTTGATTTCATACTGATTTCCAGAATGACTGTCCTAGTTCACATTTCTACCAACAATGTGGAAGGGTTCCTTTTCCCCCATAACCTCATCAACCTTTGTTCCTAATTGATTTCTCAATGATAGTTATTCTTCCTTGGGTGAGATGGACCCTTAGTGTTGTTTTAATTTGCAATTCTGTAATGGCCAGAAATGGTAAACATTTTTTCTTCTATTTATGGACCATTTGTGCTTCTTCTGAGAATTGTCTATTCATTTTAGTTGCCAGAGGATTAACATCTAGAATACATAAAGAGTCAAACATTTCCCTTTTGCCCTATAAACTTCTGCTTTTTTTTCGGACTTGTGCCTTGCCAAAATTGTACATCCTGAGACACACGTGCACACACACACACACACACACACACACACACACAATTTGATTTTTTTGCTTACTCCCAAATAAATTAATTATATTTAGACAAACATTTCTCTGTTGCCTTTTCAGTTTAACCCCCTCTTAGTCCTATTGACTTCACTAAGCCTCTCTAAAGTACTGGATTTCCTCTGCCTGCCCCCAGAAAAGATGCTGCTTCCAGATTCTCAGGTTATATCTTCCTCCACTCATTTCATCCCCTTCCCCCAAACCCTCTTTGTGATGTGCCACAAAACTCTCTCTTTCCAGAGCTATTTCCCCAACTCTCCCATTTCAACTTTTTCTTTGTAGTATGTTGCACAGTTGTAATTAATTAGTAAGTTATGTATTTCTATGTAATTCCACATAAAAATGCCTGTCTTCCCTCCTAGTTCCCATGGTCATGAGGACAGGTCATGTATTCCTACATCCTCAGAACCTTGCACAGTACCCTGCACAGAGTGAGTGCTCAGTTTGTATTTGTTGAGTATTATGGGCAAACAGAGCTCCAGACTCGAAATTTGTGTGCAGACGTCCTAAGTACCATTATATTAAGATGTGACTGTATTTGGAGATAAGCCCTTGAACAAAGTCATTAAGGTCATGGGGTTTTTATGTGGATAAGAACTAATTCAACATCATGTGTGTCCTTTTACAAAGAGAAGATTAGGACCCAGATAAAACAGAAATGGGGAACAGACATGAGGACGTTGTGAGAAGTCAGCCATCCACAAACCAAGGAGAGAGACCTCAGAAGACACCAAACCTATTGATCTGCTAACTTTCAGAACTGTGAGAAAATAAATTTCTAATTGTAAATCAGCCAGTTAGTGTTATTTTATTACATTGATTGGATAATTGACTGATACTGTGTCAAACTCCTTTTGCATCTAATTTCCATAGCCTTTCATGTATCTAAGGTTTCCTCTTTACTGCGTTCTATCTATGAGGCTATCTTCTTTTTAGTATCTTCTTGACTTAAAGTAACGGACTAGGATAAATATGCAAATACCTTTTATTGTTTTTTCTAGC